>CACRXK020000509.1:0-18553 GCA_902702795.2 Paramuricea clavata
TCAGTATACTTTTTAGCCACAGCGGTCTGTGGCTAAGAAGTGTATCATATTTTAGTATACTTTTTAGCCACGGCGGTCTGATAGTATAGATTTTAGTATATTTTTCAGCCACGGACCGCCTGTGGCTAAAAAGTGTACCGGATTTCAGTATACTTTTTAGCCACGGCGGTCTGATAGTATAGATTTCAGTATATTTTTTCAGCCAGGGACCGCCTGTGGCTAAAAAGTGTACCAGATTTCAGTATACTTTTTAGCCACAGCGGTCTGTGGCTAAGAAGTGTATCATATTTTAGTATACTTTTTAGCCAAGGCGGCCTGATAGTAAGATTTTAGTATATTTTTCAGCCACGGACCGCCTGTGGCTAAAAAGTGTACCAGATTTCAGTATATTTTTTAGCCACAGCGGTCTGATAGTATAGATTTCAGTATATTTTTTCAACCAGGGACCGCCTGTGGCTAAAAAGTGTACCAGATTTCAGTATACTTTTTAGCCACAGCGGTCTGTGGCTAAGAAGTGTATCATATTTTAGTATACTTTTTTTCCACGGCGGTCTGATAGTATAGATTTCAGTATATTTTTACAGCCACGGACCGCCTGTGGCTAAAAAGTGTACCAGATTTCAGCATACTTTTTAGCCACAGCGGTCTGTGGCTAAGAAGTGTATCATATTTTAGTATACTTTTTAGCCACGGCGGTCTGATAGTTTTGATTTCAGTATATTTTTTCAGCCACGGACCGCCTGTGGCTAAAAAGTGTACCAGATTTCAGTATAATTTTTGGCCACAGCGGTTTGTGGCTAAGAAGTGTATCATATTTTAGTATACTTTTTAGCCACGGCGGTCTAATAGTATAGATTTTAGTATATTTTTCAGCCACGGACCGCCTGTGGCTAAAAAGTGTAACGGATTTCAGTATACTTTTTAGACACGGCGTTCTGATAGTATACATTTCAGTATATTTTGTCAGCCACGGACCACCTGTGGCTAAAAAGTGTACAACATTTCAGTATACTTTTTAGCCACAGCGGTCTGTGGCCAAAAATGTATCATATTTCAGTATACTTTTTAGCCACGGCGGTCTGATAGTATAGATTTCAGTATATTTTTTCAGCTACGGACCGCCTGTGGCTAAAAATGTACCAGATTTCAGTATACTTTTTAGCCACAGCGGTCTGTGGCTAAGAAGTGTATCATATTTTAGTATACTTTTTAGCCACGGCGGTCTGATAGTATAGATTTCAGTATATTTTTTCAGCCACGGACCGCCTGTGGCTAAAAAGTGTACCAGATTTCAGTATACTTTTTAGCCACAGCGGTCGGTGGCTAAGAAGTGTATCATATTTTAGTATACTTTTTAGCCACGGCGGTCTGGTAGTTTAGATTTTAGTATATTTTTTCAGCCACGGACCGCCTGTGGCTAAAAAGTGTACCGGACTTCAGTATACTTTTTAGCCACAGCGGTCGGTGGCTAAGAAGTGTATCATATTTTAGTATACTTTTTAGCCACGGCGGTCTGGTAGTATAGGTTTTAGTATATTTTTCAGCCACGGACCGCATGTGGCTAAAAAGTGTACCGGATTTCAGTATACTTTTTAGTTACAGCGGTCTGTGGCTAAGAAGTGTATCATATTTTAGTATACTTTTTAGCCACGGCGGTCTGATAGTATAGATTTTAGTATATTTTTCAGCCACGGACTGCCTGTGGCTAAAAAGTGTACCGGATTTCAATATACTTTTTAGCCACAGCGGGCCTTTTGAATGTTGATTGCAGAAGTACAATTTTCAGGCCGTGCCAAATTCTAGTTTTTGCTATACAGGAGCCTTGAATTTCAATACAAGATAAAGTTCGAAACAGCATAATATTAACTTTCACGTTTTTTTCGATTACACATCTGGAAAAACCTGCATTTTACGGCCACGCACTAATCTAGTGATGCACAATTAAGGCATCGGCAGAAAGCCTATTGATCATAGATTCCAAAAATAAAATTGTCATACCAGCCCAAATTCAAGTGTCTGCTACAGCGGCCTTGAAATTCAATAAAACATAAGGTTCGAAACGGCATAATATTAACTTTCACGTCTTTTTCGCTTACACAGCTGCAAAAACTTGCTTTTTAAGTCCACGAATTCTCCAGATATACAAGAATGAGGAACCGACAGAAAGCCTAGTGATCGTAGATTCCAAAAATACAATTTTCCGACCGTGACAAATTATAGTTATTGCTACAAGTGCCTAGAATTCAATGGAACATAAGATTCGAAAGCGCATAATATTAACTTTCACGTCTTTTTTTATTATACGGCTGAAAAAACCTCCTTTTTATGTCCACGGATTGTCTTTTGATGCAAGAATGAGGCATCGACTGAAAGCCTACTGAACGTAGATTCCAGAAATAGAATTTTCAGGCCGTGCCAAATTCTAGCTTTTGCTATGCAGGAGCCTTGAAATTCAATACAAGATAAAGTTCGAAACAGCATAATATTAACTTTCACGTTTTTTTCGATTACACTGCTGGAAAAACCTGCATTTTACTTCCACGCACAAATCTAGTGATGCACACGTAAGGCATCGACATAAAGGCTATTGATCATAGATTCCAAAAATAAAATTGTCATACCAGCCCAAATTCAAGTGTCGTCTACAGGAGCCTTGAAATTCAATAGAACATGAGGTTCGAAATGGCATAATATTAACTTTCACGTCTTTTTCGGTTACACAGCTGCGTAAACTTGCTTTTTAAGTCCACGGATTGTCCAGATATACAAGAATGAGGAAACGACAGAAAGGCTAGTGATCGTAGATTCCAAAAATACAATTTCCGACCGTGTAAAATTCTATTTATTGCTGCAAGGGGCCTAGGTCCTAGGCCCTAGGTTCCAAAAATGCAATTTTCAGACCGGTGTCAAGTTTTTGCTAGAGCAAGGGGAACACGTTAGAATAAGATTTTCCTCGAAAAATTAAAATAATAAATGGTTTGGGTGCCAATTGCACAGAGCACCCAAGCCATGGCACAGGACACCTAAACCATTTATTTTTTATTTTTTCGTGGTAAATAAAATAAATCTTATTTTAACGTGTTCAAATCTAATCAGGCAAGTCAAGATCGTGCTCATGAGACACTGAATTATGTGATTCTCATAAGCACGCTAAGACAAGCATACATGAGCGTGCTTATGAGACTCCGGCTTCACGCACGTGCCCTTACCGCTAGACCATCTCGCCTACACTTGCTTGAACTCCTGTTTTATTCTACTTAACTCATTCTCGTCTCAGGTGGAATTAATTAGCAACGACGCCTAACATTAAAATGCTATAGGTAGAACCAGGAATCGAACCTGGCTTCATACACTTGCAACACTTTTTCCTTACCACTAGACCGTCTCGCCTACAGTTGCTTCAACTTTTTTTATTGTAGTTAACTCATTCTCGTCTCGGGTGGAATTAATTAACAGCGACGCCTGACATTAAAATGATTTTGATACAACCAGGAATCGAACCTTGCTTCACGCACGTGCAACACTTTGCCCTTACCACTAGGCCATCCCGCCTACACTTGCTTGAACTCCTTTTTTATTATACTTAACTCATTCTCGTTTCAGGTGGAATTAATTAACAACGACGCCTGACATTAAAATGATTTTGATACAACCAGGAATCGAACTTTGCTTCACGCACGTGCAACACTTTGCCCTTACCACTAGACCATCTCGCCTACACTTGCTTGAACTCCTTTTTTATTCTACTTAACTCATTCTCGTTTCAGGTGGAATAATTAACAACGACGCCTGACATTAAAATGCTAATAGTAGAACCAGGAATCGAACCTGGCTTCATGCGCTTGCAACACTTTGTCCTTACCACTAGACCGTTTCGCCTACGCTCGCTTTAACTTTTGTTTATTGTACTTAACTCATTCTCTTAGGAGGGATTTACACGCCCCTTTCTCCCCATGACTTTGCACACAAATTCAGTTCGAACATGGGTGATGAAAACAGCTAGTCAAGGACATTCTTTTTAGATTATTGTTGAACCTGGGAATTGGGCTAGAACATATGGCTGGGAAATAACATTGATAAAAAAGGTCAGGTTGTCAATGTGATCTATAGCCGACCACTAACCCGGTTCATGAAGCCACCTCAAATTCATCTTGCCCCCATCTCCAAATCCAACTGGTCCACCCTCCCACATAAATAATAAGCGGTTCCTCCTAATGGAACTTTTGCGAGAATATGTGATGAAAGTACAAACATTACTTTTTTGGTAACTAGGTTACAGTGCTCTGGGAATTCAACCCGGAAACGAACAAGTACTGTGTCGTCGCAATTTTCAAGACTAGATCAGTGACTATATAGAGATCAGGAAATTTAATTGTCTGGTATTATACTAGTTAGAAAATTTTAATTTATTATCTGCAACTTTGTATGTTAGCAAAATTGAGTCGTATGTTCCGAAAAAGTCAACCCTATATCCCCAAGGTGGGAATTTCTGCTATGACATTCAAAGAGGGGTTAATTTAATTTCCTTGGTGGTGGAGGTATGCATGTTTTCTAGAATGATCCATTGTAAATTACTTAATACGAAATACTGTTTGTTGAGAAAAACAACATATGGTTGAGTTTTGTAGATGGCTCCCCCTTTGCAAACCACGTTTTTATCAAAAGATAGAGAGTGGGGTCTAACGATGTGGAATTATAATTACTGCGTATATTTCTGAGAATGCAACTCCATTCACAGAATATAAAGACACATGCACTTAACAACGAACATGAAAATATACAACAGCTAACTAATCCATCATTTTTTTTCTATACAGTACTAAATTCGTCCCGAACACGGACACTGTTTTTTGTTTTGGAATTTTTAGATATTTTGCCAAACGAAAAAAATACATAATCACCCGAGGAAAACCAAAAGTGCCATAGACGGTTACTGTGCATGGCGAGATCTGGTGAAAAACCTTGGTGATTATGAGTCCGGAAACCGAAGAATGTCCGAAAACCCCGGGGGAGAACCAATTAACTATAATAATATACCATACCTGATACCTACCCCAAAATCCAGAAAAGTAAAAATCTTGCAAAAAAAAAACTTTAAAAAATCTCATAAGATGTTCAAAAAAAATTGCAGACCACCCGAAAATTTAGTCTACAAATTGCGCAAGACAAATATCCCTTTTTATGAACAGATTGTTCCACATAAGGGTATATTTATCTTAACCTTGAAACCTGAAAATATTTCAAATATGTTCAGGACAAGGTGCGTGGCAAATGAATCCAACGACCCAACATATTTTACGATAGTTTGTAAAAGCTGTTAGGACACTTGGATGCATTTTGAAGAGGTGACGTGTCCATTTCTATATTTACTGAGGTTTTTTGGCGCATTTTGCTATCGCGCGCAAGAAAATTGCAACGCGCGCACTCTATTAAAATATAGCATGCACTGATTTTCATGCCCTTAATTTTACCAAGCATGCAACTTAGCGCGTTGAATTTTAATAAGCATGAAACTTTGCGCATGAAACTTTGTTGCAAGACTATATAGAGCACACTTCACTATTTGCACATGGAGTACACTCAATGACTGTACTCCGCATTACAGCAGCACACGCGCGCCGCTTATGCTAATTAGCTGCGTTCGACCATGGTGTTTTTATGATCCATGGTTCGACCAAGCTTATGTATGAACAATGCAAGACAACACGGAATGCAACATGGCAAACATTCTATATTGTTATTGCGACCATACATAAACTTGATCTGTAGAGTGTTTTCACGGCGGCTATGTTTGGGAACAAGTTAAAGTGCCAACATACGGCAAGGAAACAAGAAAACCATTATTTTGAAAACTTGTCCGTCAACAAAGCAACACATAAAAACACCCTATTTTCCCTGGCGGTCTTTTCAACTAAAAACTTATATTACAATTTATAAAGCGCGCGCGCAAAGCATTAGCAACCTAAAGAAACGAGCCTATTCTCCACCTTGGAGCGAGAACTACGTTTCTTATCGTTAAGCCCCTAATCCAAGATATTTTAAGCAGAAAATGGTTTCTTTTTTGTTGGGTTTTTTTCTGCAACTAGTATTCTTGGACTATTGTTGCTTGTATTCAAAGTGACTTCGCGGTTTTCCTTTTTATTTTTCTCATTTTTGCAATATTTTCTTTTTTCCACTTTGAATTGGTTCTGTAAGTATTTTTCAGCAGAAAAACAGATTCTATTTTCCTGTTGTGTTAAATACTTCACACAGAAAGTTACTGGCGCAAAAGTATGATAATGATGAACTATAGTATACATGCCTTATAGTATACATTCAGAAACAGCGAAAGCGCCCTATCTCTAGCTGCCTAACCTACCTAACTAGCGCGCGCATACAACCTTTCAAAACCTGCAAGGGAAACCCCCGAATGTGGAGTCTCGATCATGCCCCTAGCTTAACTTAACTTAACCTAGTGTGCCGATCGCACCTGATGAGCTTCCACAAACAGGGGTAAGATTAGCATGCCTTATGTTAATTGTCTTCCACGAAGTCGTTGAGTCGTCATGACAGAGAGAGGACCTAATCTCTGCTAGCGAACTGTTTTCATATAACCCGGGGCAGAAAACTAACGTTCAAAACCAGCGATATACATGCATTACGGGCGATGAAAGATACACCTTTCCACGGCAAAAAAGCCCTAGACTATTTTATCTTTACAATAATTATGTCATTACAGTCCTAAGCTGATCTTTTTGTAAGTAGAATCGGAGTACCCGGAGAGAATCCACATCTTTCAAAAATTCTTGTCCACCATGATGTCCACCAATCTTCTTACGGGTACCATTTGCACCCTCTAAGCTATGGATACCATTTGCACCCAGTTTAGTTATCCTACCCAAGAAAAAACTATGCCAGCTTTTCAACAAAATTTTGCCTACACCCATATATTACGTACACAAATATACAGATCATGTAATGCGTTCAGGTTAAGGTTATGGGGTTAGATTAACCCCAAGCCAAAGCCTAACGCATTTCATGATATTTCTATACATTTATGAACATAACATATCGATATAAACAAAATTCTTAAGTCTGGCAAAGTTCGACTTGTCTGCCTATATTCTGGATACTAGCTGCGCGCTGCGTTCATCCATGCATAGACACCTAAGCAGTACATTTACACTAAGAGAAAAACATTGGCACGAACAAACCGCAAATAGCTAGTGGATCTCACTACGAGTTACTAGAGCGAAAATATAATGTTCACTCCTTTTTACTTTATGTAGTAGTCTTGTATTTGAAGCAATTAAATTGCTCCAGAAGTGTCAATCAACATTTCTGATATGGACCATCGCCTGGATTGTAACACTTACTGAAACCCACCAATAATCGAACCGAGTGCATGCAAAGAACCACGTGACCGGAAGCTCAAATGTTAACCTCTGAAGATTGACTTTCGATTGCAGATGATGTCGAAATTCTGATTAACTGAGGTCAAAATTGTACCTCATTTTTTATTAGCATGCAAACATCTGAATAAAAAGTCAACTTTGTGTGCAAATGTACAACTAACGACAGACCGCCAGGAATTTTAAACCGGTTTATCCCAGAGACGTCACCGAACACATGCAAATTAGAGTCCTGGGTATGAATCCTGCCTGTTAACAGGCTAACTACTGCCCGATAGCAGGCTAACACTACTGGCTGATAACAAGCTAACTACTGCTTGTTATCAAACCATCTAACCTTGAGGCAGTCATCTCGTTGCCGTCGTGCAGCTTTCGTTATCAAGGTACATTGGTAGGTAACCGTCGATCACGAGGTACATTTTATCCACAAATGTTCACAATAATCCAAAAGTGTTCGTTGTAATCAATGTTCATAATAATCCATTTAATGCTCACAGTATCAATCTCCAAGAGTAAACAGTAATCCATATTTATCCATTGATATTCGCTACGACTCCCACTGGACCTCCCATCCGACACCTCAAATGACGTTTTGGTCAGTTTTCAATTTTATTGGTTAAATTTTTTTAGTACAATTATATATCTGCGAGCAACACATTAACTAGTCAAAAACCATGAAATTCTTGAAAGATTAAACCTCAAAGAATGTTTATATTAAAGATATTCAAGCCAAAATCCCAAAGTCTGCATCAAAATGGTAACGGGAAAACACTGGATAAAGCCATACAGACAAAAAGCCGGTCACAAATCAAAGTTTGATGGTACTTCGCTTGACCTTTCCAGGCCTACAAGCGAGCTGCCCCAATCTCATGCCACGAACAAAAAGCACCGATGTAAGGTTGGCCAGACCTTGCACCTGTGCTAGTTGATCACGACAATCGATCAGAGCAACTCAACTGTAGGTCGGGAAAGTCCGAGCCGAAGTACCACCAAACCTCGACGAATGGTCGGCCACTCATCTGGCATGATTTTACCTAGCGTTTAAACCAAATACCAAAGTGATGTAAATTTCAAAATTTCATTTCAAATATCTTTCAAATAAACAAACTCCCAGACAGAACCTTCCGAATTTCAAACATTTCGATTTCGTTAAGAGCTTTTCACAAATACCAAGAAATGTGAACAATTTGAATAAATTAAGCATGAATAATAAAAGAGCCACATTTAAATTTGTTTTGTGCATTTGGGCGTCCTCAGGGTGGCCCCACGTACTTTCGAATACGACCAACGAGAATCACGAGAAAATATACCTTCTGTAATATACAACATCTGTCACGCCTATTTCATTGGTTGGTATATGTAGGCATCCTTAATCTTGGAAACGATGGTGTGACATATTGGTTATGGTCTCTGGATGGTACGGCGTCGTGTTGTTGCTCGACAGGTCTTGGCACCCATTTACAATAGGCTGACTGAGCAAAATCTGCTGATGGGTGTATCTGCTTTCGAGAGTTCCGTCACTGTCTAGATCTGTCACTGAACTATGCAGCCTTGCATGGTTCACTGTCTCTTCCAAACATGGTACAAACAAAGTGTGATGATGAATGCTGTGGGTTAGCTGATGGTGGTCTACATTTGTCCTTTGCCTTCCCGTTTTCTCGTTTTGCTTCGACTGCTAGGCGAGCGTCTCTTCAAATCTGCGCAGAAGTCTTTCTGTACTGCTTGGCGTCAAAATAATCGAACTTGAGGCAATCTAAAAAAGTTGGATAATAAATTTTTAGTTTTAATACCTTTTAACAGTGGAAAGTTATTTTTAATGTCGTTTACACAGGGTGTGGTTGTCCAATTCAATTTATTTTAATTTTAAAGAATATGTGCAGGTATGCATAGAATTATTTATTGGGGCATGAACCACAAGGACATTTCATCTCTGAACTTCTTCAAACGATTTCAGTGGATTAAATTCAACCAAGACAACCTCAAAAAAGCTTACCCTTCCCTCTCAGAGTACAATTTGTACATACTACGATACGTTTGTAGAAGCTAAAATGTTTGAAATGCATGTCGAATCGAACATTCCTAAAATGTGTCGGCATTTCGCTCTGTCACAGATAAAGCTCTGTACGGATCAAATTTCAACAAAAGTTTAACTAAATTTGACAGAGAGCCTCACTAAGCTACAAGGCTTTACTAGAAGACGTTCTAGGTGTATAAGGGAAGCTTAAAAACGGAAAAAAAAAGGAAACGCCTTTAGTGGACATTATGCTTACCAAGTGCTCCGCCTGTTCGACCATGTCGGCAACTTAAAATAATTCCTTTCCCTTCAAATTTTCGCCCTGAAATTGCAGATAAACTAAATATGAGTTACATAAATCAAAGATGGGGTATTTCTGAACATTGCTGCTAGAAAATGAGGGAGAAACACCAAGGAAATAAAGCGACTAAGCGCCGAAACGAAGCGCTTGAATGGGAATCGAATTCAATAATATTAATTACAATGAATATGTATACACACGTGTTTCAAAAGGCAGCAATAACTTAACAAGAACAACTCAAAAACGTTTAAAAAATAGTTAAATTTAATACTGACCTTTCCCTCTGCAAGGCATACCGATTTTATTTCGAAAACGTTTCATGAAAGCGAAGTTTTCTTGCACTCAACTAATTATAATGTACTCCCTAAACTCCGAGTCAAAATGCAGCCTCGAGCAGAAATGTTTGCTATTGTCATATTTTTACGAGTTCTGATTGGTTTAGCTTGCAAAAGCTTTGATATCATTGGCTACTGCTAAACGCATGCATTGGTCTGAATTCCCTTGGGACTTGGAATGCTTCACATGATGAACGTGCGTTTTAGTCTATTGAACATAGCGCAACAAATTTTAGGTGTATCTTTACCAAATGTTTAGTGAAGAAAGCCAATAAAATGCTGATTTCGAAAATCTTCATTTGATGGGCGTTCTGTTTAAACATGTCCAGTATTGGCTGACTAAAGAAATACATAAGTATCCCATAAAAAAATCAAAATATATTTATAGTTTACCTCAACGTTTGTCTACATATATCGATTTGAATCTTCATAGGTACGGTAAAAAAAACTGAACGTGTGCGGAAAATTTCTCTTCTTCAATGGTTTTTCTGATATGACGTTTTCTTTGACAACTTTGTGAATTATCAGTCACAAATCCAAGAATCAGGGCATATCAGAAAAACCACTAAAGAAGAGAAATTTTCCGCACACGTTTTTTTTACCATGCCTATGAAGATTTGAATTAGACAACCGGTGAGGTAAACTATAAACATATTTCGATTTTTTTATGAAGGTACCTACATATTTACTCAGTCAGCCAATACTGAAAATATTTAAACAGAACACCCATCAAATGAAAATTTTCGAAATCAGCATTTTCCTGGCTTTGTTCACTGAAAATTTGGTAAAGTTACACCTAAAATTTGTTGAGCAATGTCCAATAGACTAAAACGCACGTTCATCGTGTGAAGTAACCTTAATTGAATACACAGGGTAATCGGGAAACGGAATGAGGAACGGAACGGGGGAATGCAAAAATCTGGAAACTTTAAAACCCCGAACAGAAAAACCAGGAAGCAATGTTCAGAAAATAAACTTGTTTCGAGTTAGACAGAATATAGAACAAAGTAGGAACATTGGGGGGCATTGCACCTTACATGTTATGGGTTGTTTAACCAAATAACCCTTTGCAGTTTTACTCGCCAAGGGGATTATGGGAATGCATTTTAATGGTTCAACACATTTTCTACTTGGACGAAATACTTCGCATGAAGCGACAAGTAAAAAAGTAGGAACTGATAAAAACTTTTTCGCGGCAAATTTTGTTGCTGACGCAGAATTTTTTTTCGCTTCGCGCTAGTGATGGGCGATACCGAGTACTCGGTATTCGATACCAGCGATACCACAAACAGCGGTATCGGTATCGATTACTGACGTGGTATCGTTCGATACTTGCACCCTTTTTTAAACTACTTGTTTAATTTTACTTCTTGGTTGAATAAGATTTAATGAACCACCAAAATAACTCTTAATATTCCAAATTGGGTGCGCCAAGTCAGGTATAGAAAATATTTATTACGTTTAGGGCTTTTGGTTTACTTATAGCTTTATTTAGGTTACATACAGTAATGCAAAATGTTTTCCCGCTGACTGGCAGGTATCGAAAGTAGCCGATACTAGCAATTTAAGTACTCACTTCCGGTATCGAAAATTGAAATTTTGTGTTCATTTTGCCGGTATTGAAATAGGTATCGGTATCGGCCGATACCGATCTTAAAAGTATCGGTATCGGTATCGAATTAAAAATCCTGGTATCGCCCATCACTACTTCGCGCGAAGAAATTCTCTCAGTGGAAAACGTGCTTGAACACATGTTGACATGCCGAAATTCACTGCGTCTCCAGAAACCACGTGTTGCTTATTCCAACGATGATTGAAGAGTTGAATACTTTGATCTGCATATTTTAAATCTTGCAGTCTCGGCTGACTCTGCTACATGTTATCATTCAACTGCAATTTTATCTCGACGTTTACGAACGCTTCATTTTGATGCAAAGTTGACACAATGAACTGCAAGGAGACTTTATGATGTAGGACGACAAAGCGACGTCCAAAACATCACAAACTCATTCAAATAAATGATTTCAAAGATAAATTGATAAATCTTATGAATACGCGTCATTTTGATACAAAGTTGACACAATGAACTGCAGGGAGACTTTATGATGTAGGACGACAAGGTGACGGCCAAAACTTCACAAACTCATTGAAATAAATGATTTTAAAGAAAATTTGTCGTGTTTTATCAATCTTATGAATACGCTCATTTACATGTGAAGTCGAATACGATTATTGCAGCAATCACAAATGTTGTAGTTTCCGCTGTTAAAGTGGCACTGACCCCAAATATAATTTTTGGTTTGTGTAATATTTGGATCTTTCTGAGAAGAAATGGAATATATCTTTATAGTAAAAAACCTTATTTTGAACGACTTTTTCACTGCCAAAGTTTCCGGATATGATGTCATTAGATGAATTACAAATTGCTTTGCCTTTGTTTTTTATATTCAGCAACCTTGAGAGTAAAAAAATTGATCAAAATGAAATTTTTTATCATAAGATACAGTATGCTACATTTCTTCTAAGAATCACACAAATCTTACTCATACCAAAATTCATATTTGGTGTAGGTGCCACTTCAAGTATTGTTATAATAAGCAAGTCTTAATCCTCGACACTTACGTACGTTGTTCTTCATTCCATGATCCAAAGCTGTTTTTGCGTTGATCACAGAATGCTAAGAATTAAAAACAACAGATAATTTTCAGTACAGTGTATTCAAAACTTGGATGTGAAAACATAACAATGTTCAAACCCTAATAAATTGCGCACCCAGGAAAGTATAATATCCTCAGTTGTCTCAAGAATGAAAGAGATTGGGTGGGGATTTAGGCGACTGTACATTTTGTTGCAATTGCCTCTCTAATCAAAGACAAAGTATTTTAAGTTCTGGGAACAGTCGCCTGTGTCGGTCAAAGTCTTACAGTTCTATCTTTTTGTTCATGTTTATGCAAACCTCCCCGCGGTGAAAATATAGTGAAGGCAATCAATTTTTGGTTGAAGCAACAATTCAACGGCGCCATCTTGTTGAATCACAGCTTCCCAGTTATAAGCGTTTTTAACATGCACAATTTGTGCACGGTGAAGATACCTCACATCAGTATAAAATCATTCGTCATTATGCTCATTATGAGATTGCAGAGTTTCCAGATGATTATATGGTATGTTTCAACATCATGTTTAGTAATGTTGACTAATGGTGGAAAATGTTGGACCTGCATCAGGTTTGACTTTATTTAAAATATTTGAAACAACAACAACTCTCAACCGTATGGGGTCGTGAACTTTAGTCACAAGATTTGTGCAATGTCCGCGCAATTTCAATGCAATTGAATATTCAGGAATTTATCGGGTGAATTCAACTCAAACTGAAACTATTATTAAATGCAGACAATTTATCTCAAAGAATTTTGATTGAGCTCTCAAACTGCTGTTCATTCTTTTGATCAAATCAAGCACAGTGTTTTAAACATCACAGCGATGTAAATAAACTACACGACAAAATGTAGTTCCTAAATGAAGTAAAGCTAAGGTAAGACGAAATGAAATATATTCAAGTGAGTTTACATAAGCATATCGAAACAAAGTGCTGATTCAAAGGAATTTCTGAACAGACCAGAAAAGAAATAGTCAATAGATATTAAGAAGTTTCGCGAGAATTAGTGCCATTTTGAGGGTATTGAATTTTTAATCAAGGAAGTAATTCACAGAATAGCTGATGTCTTTTTATGCTTGCTTTAAACTCGTATTTGTTGATGCAGAACGGCTACACACAGTGCTGTCTTGGTCAATGATATAAAAGTTTTAAATAATAGCGTTTCGTCTTCAGTTCAAAACGACATCTACCATCTTTACCCTTATGTATATTTCTCAAGATATTGATTCAACAGTACTGTCTACTGATCTAAACTGAAACTATGGCGTCATACAACACTGGTTATGAAGATGAACTATTTCAACATCCCGTTAGCCAAACTTTCCATTGTAGTATATGTCTGAATGTTTTGAAGGATCCAGTTTCGTGTCGACATAATGAGCATTTGTTCTGTCGAACTTGTATCACCATACATCTCATGAACTTTCAAACATGTCCATCGTGTATGGAACCACTCACTGTCGAATCACTGCGCCAAGCACCTCGGACCGTAACGAACTTACTTTCCGAATTAAAGATCCGCTGTCAATTCTTCGATCGTGGTTGCGGACAGTTTGTTGAATTAGGAGATCTCGAAAGGCATGTCACTGACTGTGGATTCGCCCCAGCAGTCTGCTCTAACGAAGGATGCCAACTTGAGGTAAATAAACAAGATTTACTACACCATGAAACAGCTATGTGTGAACTACGCAGAGTCAAGTGCGACAATTGCAACGAAATCAGACAAGATATGGATACAGTGAAAGTTAATTTGGCAGCAATGAATGAAAAGTTGAAAGGAGTTGGGGAACAGTTGGTCAGACATGAGAAAAAGATGGACAGAAATGAAAAAAAGGTGGACAGAAATCAGGAGAACGTCAAAACAAAGTTTGAAAATGTGGTCGCAAAAGTTGAACTGTTCAAGAACAACTTCGAGGACAACTCAACAAGCAGGAAGAATGCAATCGCCGGCTTGAAGCGGACAATATGGAAATGAAGAGAAGTTTAAATGAAATTACAAAACAACTGGAGAGAATGAAACAACAAGCATCACATGAAGTTCAGGCTGAAGAAATGAAAAATGATGTTGCAGAATGTGGAATGGACAGAGAGCAGAAGATCCTTATTGCTGGAGGCTGGAATGGGAAAAAACATCTAAATTCAGTGGAAATGTTCAGTCTGTTAAACGCAACCTGGACATCACTACAGCCAATGAAAGAAGGTCGTTACAAAGCATCTTCAGTTGTTCACAACAATCAAATTTTTGTCATGGGAGGTTTGGGTCAGAGTGGAACAGAAATCAAATCAATTGAAAAATTATCATTGAATGCTGTTCAAGTTAATCAGTCCATCACTTGGGAAAACGTTCTTGCTGAGTTACCTGAAGCATTGTTTGGACACTGCAGTGTAGTTTATAATGGACGGTTGATAGTGATTGGAGGTTCTGATGATAGTAAAGACGCATATTGTGATAGTATTACTGAGATTTCCCTTGATCCACATTATACCAGTAAACTGTTGACTACCATGCCACAGGCAAGATATCATCATGGTGTTGCAATGTTTGGTGACAAGATACTGATTCTTGGAGGTAGGGTAGCTTTGCTTGTTCATACAAACCTTGCAAGTGTTTTGTTGTATGATATTACTAAGAATGAATGTAAGGAATTAGCAGCCCTCCCCTACCCCGTGTCTGAAATGGCCACAGTCAAGTGGGGTGATGACAGTGTGATCATAGTGGGTGGTGTTGACAGTAACAATCAACCATTAAACAAAGTTTTATTATACAACATCAAGACCCAGAAAAGTCGTAGGTTACCAGACATAAAGTATAAGAGGAGAGGATGTGTGGCTGCAGTTGTCAGAGACACTGTTATTGTCATAGGAGGCCGAAATGAAAGAAGAAAGTACTTAAAGTCTGTAGAATGTTTTCAATTTGATCGCTATAGCTGGCAAGAACTTCCTGAAATGCATATAGCCAGAGCCTTCGTTACTGCAGTTGTATGTTAATTATGCATTGTATATATTAGCGACCCAATTAAGTAGTTGCAGTATTTTACATACTTTTGTACTCGAATAAAATTTTGTACCAATTTGACCAAGTTTAAAGAAGAATTGATTTGTTGAAACCATTAAATTTATGGTTGAATACTGTAGGGTGCATTAGGGCACATTGCGGCTTAATGGGTTAATATTAAACCACTGAGCTGCAATGCGCCCAAGTACACCCTATTTTATTATTTCACTCTAACGGTAGACGACCTTAATACTTGTCAAGGGGAGAGTCTTGCGCATTAATGCGTTCAAGAGCGCGATAATTGAAAGAGGGGGGGGGGGGGTGGTGTATTCATACATTCATGTTCACATACCGTAAAACAACGCTTTCAAAAGAAACTGCCGGGCAGAACACGAATATATGAATATGCACCTCCCCCCCAATTATCGCGTATAGGAACGGCTCTGCTTGAAAAGTAAACTTGTCTGGCGTTAAACAGAGTATAGAACAAAATGGGAACATTGGGGCACATTGCAGCTCACATGAAGTGACCTGTTTAATCAAATGGACCCTTTGCAGTTTTACTCGTCAAGGCGATTATGTGGATGTCTTTAGTGAGTTAATAAGCCCATTTTCCACTAGGGCGAAATACTTCGCATGAAGCGACAAGTAAAAAAGTAGGAACTGATTCAACCTTTTCGCGGCAAATTTTGTTGCTGACCATGCAATAACAACGCCGAAATTGTTTTCGCTTCGCGCGAAAAATTCGCTTAGTGGAAAACGGGCTTGAACATATATTAACATGCTGGAATTGTTTACGCCTCCATTGGAACAATCACAAATGTTGTCGTTTCCGCTGTTAAAGTGGCACTGACCCCAAATATGATTTTTGGTTTGTGTAATATTTGGATCATTCTGAAAAGAAATGGAATATATCTTTATAGTAAAAAATCTAATTTTGAACGATTTTTTCACTGCCAAAGTTGCCGGATATGACATCATTATATGAATTACAAATTGGTTTGCCTTTGTTTTTCACTGCCACTGGTAAAATAGATCAAATGAATCATATTATCTGGCAACTTTGACAGTGAAAAAATTGATCAAGATAAGATTTTTTAATGACACAAATCTTACCCATACCAAAATTCATAGGCGTACCAGGCGGGGGGGCGGTAGCCCCCCCAGTTTTTTGGGCAGTCGGGCAATATTTGATCAACAGTCGGGCAATTTTGGTTTGCAATAAAAAAAAATGGGACAAATTCTGTCAATTTTGTAAGTCAAGTTTTTGGCAAATTTTGTGATTTTTCGAAAATTTGTGTTATGTTCCGAAAAATATTGGTTGTCCGGAAAATTTTTTTGAGCCCTAAAATGGTACACTGACCGAAATTTTTTTGGCGACGGGGGGGGTTGCAGCGGGGGGGGGGAGGTCGCCAAAATAATTTTTCCGGAAAAAATTTTTTTGTACTAGTCGGGCAGAATCCCGAAAAGTCGGGCAATTTTCTTTCCGCCCCCCTAATTTTTTCCTTCCGGTACGCCCATGCCAAAATTCATATTTGGTGCAGGCGTAAGTATTGTTACAATAAGCAAGTCTTAATCCTCGACACTTACGTACGTTGTAAATTCTTCATTCCATGATCCAAAGTTGTTTTTGCGCTGTCCACAGAATGCTATGAAATAAAAACAACAGATAACTTTATAGTGTATTCGAAACTTGGACATAAAAACATAACAATGTTTAAACTCTAACTGATAAATTATGCACCAAAGAAAGTATAATTTCCTCAGTTGTCTCAGGAATGAAAGAGATTGGGTGGGGATTTAGGCAACTGTACATTTTGTTGCAATATTGCTTCGCTTATTAGAGTATTTTAAGTTCTGGAAACAGTAGCCTGTAGCCTGTGTCGGTCAAAGTCTTCGCCCTACTTTTTGTTCATGTTTATGCAAACTTCTCCACAGTGAAGATATAGTGAAGGCAATCAATTTTAGAACAATGAAGCTAGTAACAAATAACAATTCAATTATGTATTGATGTGATCTTGTTGAATCACTCAAAAATACTGTTGCAATATTAATATTGTCAGCTTTCCAGTTAGCGTTTTTCATATACATCCACGGAAAAGCCTTTAACTTAAATCCACTTAAAAAGTTCTCATGAGATAGTAAAACGGAATAAAAGCACAGCATTTAGTTTTGGGTATGATTTAAAGCGTATTTGTTGAGGTAGTCAGTACTTATATAAAATTTAGAAAGATTTAAAAAGATTTACGTGTCAGAGCGCTTAACTGGACATGCAGCAGACTTAATACGCAAAATTACAAAAATATTTGTGCACAGTGAAGATGCCTCAATATAAAATCATGCCACATTATAGATACTTTGAATGAGATTGCTTAGTTTCCTCTTTCCAGATGACTGTATGGTATGTTTCAACATCATGTTTAGCTTGTGTGATGTTACTCTGAGTGTATAACATACTCAGAGTAACCAGTGGCGCCGTGGCCGGGGGGGCCAGGGGGGGCCATGCCCCCCCCCCCCTCCTATCATGGAGACCCGTCGGGAAATTGTGAATGTTGTCGGAAATTTTTGAAAAATTGACAACGTTGTCGGAAATTTTCAAAGTTTCCCAATGGGTCCCACGGCGCCACTGAGAGTAACGTCACACTCAGAGTAACATCACACAGGCATCTTATTCCGCCTGAGTACATTACACCGGCAACACAGCAAATATCATGTTTAGTAATATATAAATTTAGTTTAGTATAAATTCTACACATAGATCCTAAAAATTTCTGCATATTTTTACATGGCCCACCCTTATATGATTGCAATTAACTTTCGATGACCCACCCCTTCAACCGTGCTCAAAAATAGTGACCCCC
>CACRXK020000509.1:18574-69557 GCA_902702795.2 Paramuricea clavata
CTTTTACTTTATGACTGCACTCTGGATTCTGGAACTACAACAGTTCATTCTTTTCATCAAATCAAGCACAGTATTTTCAACATTATAGCGATGTAAATAAACTACTTGACAAAATGTAGTTCCTGAATGAAGTATTAAAAGCCAAGGTAAGACGAAATGAAATATATTCAAGTGAGTTTACATATAAAGCATATCGAAACACAGCGCCGATTCATAAGTCGGCTGTAAACACAAGGAATTTCTGAAGAGACCAGAAAAGAAATAGTCTTGGCAATAGATATTTAGAAGTTTCGCGAGAGTTAGGTGCCATTTTGAGGGTATTTTAATTTTTAACCAAGAATGCTTGCTTTAAACTCGTATTTGTTCATGCAGAACGGCCTTACACAGTGCTGTCTCGGTCAATTATATAAGAATTTTAAATAAAAGCGTTTCGTTTTCAGTTCAAAACGACATCTAACATCTTTTCTCTCATGTATATTTCTCAAGACATTGATTCAACAGTATCTATAAAGAAAATGGCGTCATACGACACTGGTTATGAAGATGAACTATTTCAACATCCCGTTGGCCACACGTTGCATTGTGGTATATGCATGAACGTTTTGAAGGATCCAATTTCGTGTCGACATAATGAGCATTTGTTCTGTCGAGCTTGTATCACCATACATCTTATGAACTTTCAAACATGTCCATCGTGTATGGAACCACTCACTGTCGAATCACTGCGCCAAGCACCTCGGACCGTAACGAACTTACTTTCCGAATTAAAGATCCGCTGTCAATTCTTCGATCGTGGTTGCGGACAGTTTGTTGAATTAGGAGATCTTGAAAGGCATGTCACTGACTGTGGGTTCGCCCCAGCAGTCTGCTCTAACAAAGGATGCCAACTTGAGGTGAATAAACAAGATTTACTACACCATGAAACAGCTGTGTGTGAAGTATGCAGAGTCAAGTGCCACAGTTGCAACGAAATCAAACAAGAGATGGATACAGTGAAAGTTAATTTGGCAGCAATGAATGAAAAGTTGAAAGGAGTTGGGGAACAGTTGATCAGACATGAGAAACAGATGGACAGAAATCAAGAGAATGTCAAAACAGAGTTTGGAAATGTGGTCGCAAAAGCTGAACTGGTTCAAGAACAACTTCGAAGACAACTCAACAAGCAGGAAGAAAGCAATCGTCGTCTTGAAGCAGACAATGTAGAAATAAAGAAAAGTTTAAATGAAATTATGAAACAACTGGAAAGAATGACACAACAAACATCGCACAAAGTTCAGGCTGAAGAAATGAAGAAAGATATTGCAGAAGGTGAAATGGACAGAGAGCCGAAGGTCCTTGTCGCTGGAGGCAGGAATGGCAGAAAACATCTAAATTCAGTGGAAATGTTCAGTCTCTCAAACGCAACCTGGACACCACTAAAGCCAATGAAAGAAAGTCGTAGTAGACAATCTTCAGTTGTTCACAACAATCAAATTTTTGTCATGGGAGGTGTGGGTCTGAGTGGAGAAGCAATCAAGTCAATTGAAAAACTATCACTGAATGCTGTTCAAGTTGATCAGTCCATAACTTGGGAAAACGTTCTTGCTGAGTTACCTGAAGCATTGTGCGGACACTGCAGTGTAGTTTATAATGGGCGGTTGTTAGTGATTGGGGGTTATTATTATAGTAAATGTGCATGTTCTGATAGTATTACTGAGATTTCCCTTGTCCCACCTTATACCAGTAAACTGTTGGCTACCATGCCACAGGCAAGATGTTATCATGGTGTTACAATGGTTGGTGACAAGATACTGATTCTTGGAGGTAGGGCCTCAATTGTGGACTGTAGTACAAAACATACAAATGTTTTGTTGTATGATATTATTAAGAATGAATGTAAGGAGTTGGCAGCTCTACCCTACCCTGTGTCTGAAATGGCCACAGTCAAGTGGAGTGACAACAGTGCGATCATAATGGGTGGTGCTGACCATGACAATCAACCAATAAACAAAGTTTCATTATACAAGATCAAGACCCAGAAGAGTCGTATGTTACCAGACATGAAGTACAAGAGGAGAGGATGTGTGGCTGCAGTTGTCAGAGACACTGTGATTGTCATGGGAGGCATGAAAGAAAGAAGAAAGTACTTAAAGTCTGTAGAATGTTTTCGATTTGATCGCTATAGCTGGCAAGAACTTCCTGATATACAGGAAGCGAGATACTTGGCTACTGCAGTTGTGTGTTAATTATGTATTGTATATACAGTATTTATAGCAACATATAATTACGTTGTTGCAGTATTTTATACACTTTTATACTTGAGATATTATAATAGTTTTATAAATAAAATTTTGTACCAATATGACCAAGTTTAAGCAAAAATTAGTATGTTGAAATTTTTGAATTTATGGTTGAATAAAGTAGGGTGCATTAGGGCACATTGTGGCTTAATGGGTCAATATTAATTAAACCACTGAGCTGCATGCAATGCACTCAAATTTAATGCATCCTATGACTTTACTTGTCAAGGGGAGAGTTTTGCGTCTGTCTGTTACAAACTTTACATAATTATAATAAATTTATATTATAATTTTTGTACTAAAAGATGCCCGCCATACTTTTGTATTTTTAAAAGTTAGTAAATTTGATGTTGTTGATGTTGTAGATACAAGCACAAGGAGTGGCCTATTAATGCTCAATATTTCAAACATTTTTCCCTTGAAAAATAAACTTGTCTGCCGTTAGACAGAATATAGAACAAAGTAGGAACATTGGGGCGCATTACAGCTTACATGTGGGTGGTTTAACCAAATGGCCCTTTTACTCGCCAAGGGGATTATGGGAATGTCTTAAAGCGACAAGTAAAATAGTAGGAACTGATCCAACTTATTCGCGGCAAATTTTGTTACTGACCAATAACATTGCCGAAATTGTTTTTTCACTTCGCGCGAACAAATTCGCTTAGTGGAAAACGGGCTTGAACACATATTACTTAACATGCTGAAATTATTTGCGTCTCCAGAAACGTGTTGCTTATTCCAACGATGATTGAAGAGTTGAATACTTTGATCTGCATATTTTAAATCTTGCAATCTCTGTTGACTCTGCTACAAATCACGAAACAACTGGAAAGAATGACACAAGAAACATCGCATGAAATTCAGGCTGAAGAAATGAAGAAAGATATCGCAGAAGGTGGAATGGACAGAGAGCCGAAGGTCCTTGTTGCTGGAGGTCGGAATGGGAGAGAAAATCTAAATTCAGTGGAAATGTTCAGTCTCTTAAACACGACCTGGACACCACTAAAGCCAATGAAAGAGTGTCTTGAGAAAGCATCTTCAGTTGTTTACAACAATCAAATGTTTGTCACGGGAGGTGTGGGTAGAATAGTAACGAAGTCAATTAAAAAACTGTCATTGAATGCTGTTCAAGTTGATCAGTCCATAACTTGGGAAAATGTTCTTGCTGAGTTACCTGCACCATTGAATGGACACTGCAGTGTAGTTTATAATGGACGGTTGATAGTGATTGGAGGTTTTGATGGTAGTAAATGTGCATATTCTGACAGTATTACTGAGATTTCCCTTGCTCCACCTTATACCAGTAAACTGTTGGCCACCATGCCACAGACAAGATATCTTCATGGTGTTGCAATGTTTGGTGACAAGATACTGATTCTTGGAGGTAAGCTCAATGGTTTTTCCAGAACAAATCTTGCAAGTGTTTTGTTGTATGATATTACTAAGAATGAATGTAAGCAGTTAGCATCCCTCCCCTACCCCGTGTATGAAATGGCCACAGTCAAGTGGGGTGATGACAGTGTGATCATAGTGGGTGGTGCTGACAGTAACGATCAAACGTTAAACAAAGTTTTATTATACAACATCAAGACGCAGAAGAGTCGTATGTTACCAGACATGAAGTATAAGAGGCAAGGATGTGTGGCTGCAGTTGTCAGAGACACTGTGATTGTCATGGGAGGCCAAGATGAAAGAAGAAAGTCCTTAAAGTCTGTAGAATGTTTTCAATTTGATCGCTATACCTGGCAAGGACTTCCTGAAATGCGGGAAGCGAGATACTGCGCTACTGCAGTTGTGTGTTAATTATGTATTGTATATATTAGCAACCTAATTAAATTGTTGCAGTATTTTACACACTTGTAGTTGTAGCCATACTGCCATAGGTGTTCGTAGTGGCGTAGTAGGTCACTATACGCCACTGCGAATCAGAGATCGAGCATTGCATGGTTTAAATTCACGCCCAATTGGCTACAAAAACAGTTGGTAGAATATTTTGACCGTCACACATTGAAATTTTAAATTATTTTAGTCATTTTTATGCCTATTACCGCTAATTATTGGAACTCCTATGATAAAACTTGCCCCATACCTTCGCAAATACGATGTTTCATTTTTATTAACGCAAGTGTTTGTCACTTTTCTTTCGAATCGCATATAGTTTAAAATATTGATGATCCTTAAGCAATTTGGAACTGACATCTTACAGAAACATGTTAATGACAGCCGACAATTGATTTGAACACTCTTCAACATTATACATACAAAACAGGACATGCAGCAGTGTATGGGCTCAAAAACCGTGAAGGTCAGTGGAGCAAGCTGGCGCCTTTCTCATGAAGAAGCTCATAGCTAATATGCATAGCAATAAAGTTTTGCTTAATAATGAGTGTTTAAAAAGTCCTTGTTTCAAAAAAGAGAGAAAATCGAGAGCCTTCTTCAGTTAATTGCTACATTGCTTAATTGTTTTGTTCAAATTTATAATTTGTTTAATTAGAAGAATATAATGTTTTCCTGTTTGAAGAAATCTAGGTAGTGTTTCGACATTTTAAGAAAGTATTTGGGGTACATGCTTACCTTTTAATATTTTTATAAGGATTACAATTTCAACTTTAGTCAGTTACCATTAGAAACATTTATAGTTAATGTTAACAATTATGTACTATTTAAAAATGTTTACATTAAAATAATCAAATTACTTACTATAACTAGTTATCTTTGTTTAAATGACTCAATATTTACTTGGGATGATGTTGATGTAATACAAAATACCGATAGTCTAAATATTTTCACATGCCGTTTAAACTAAAGAGCATTATATTAGCTAAACGTTAAATTTACACAGTCTACAGGCGGCTATATATGCACCTGAAGCTACCAGATGACCAAACTATTTTGCAAATTTTTTCTCTATAATTCAAAGGATTCCTTGAAATCTTTTACAATTTGGAACGTTCGATCAATAATGCATGGCAAAATGACAACATATGCAATTACTTTCTTCCTCAACGTGGACAACGACGTTTTTAACTAACACACTGACCATTAGGCTCCTGCACAGAGGTTTTGTACAACAACAATTCTTGGGGTTCAGCGGCATCCAAATTGTCCTCCTGTTTTTCTTGGTAAATCTGGGCGCTGCGACGCCTGCTTCGTCTCATAATCAAGATAAATATAATCACTGTTACACCAAGTATGCAGATACCAGACGCTAAAGCGACCACACAAATAAATATGGTTTCATTCAAACCAAGAATCTCGTTCTTTTCAGAATCAATATTTGCAACTATGAAGAAATAACAAAAAATATCTGAAAAATATATCTTAAACGTGGTGGTCCAGTGTAGGCAGTATTCTACAATATCAATGCTGTCGTGGTTTGTGTCTGAACTACCTAAAAAAATTGTCAAACGTGGTGGTCCAGTGTATAGGAAGTATTCTACAATAAGCTACCTTCTACAAAAGGATATCTCAAACTTGGTGGTCCAATGTAGGTAGTATTCTACAATAAACTATCGTGGTTTGTATCTGAACTACCTGAAAAAGATATCTCAAACGTGGAGTTCCAACCACAAAACGTACTTCTATCATTAATTTGTGAACTTGTTGATGTCTATAGTGACTTCAAAAGAATTCATAACTGACCTGGTTCGCTCGTTTTTACTGTCATGTTGGCCAAATGGCCATTACTGATTGCCTCTTGTAAAGGTTTGAAAGGATCCTCCACATCCGTTGAAAATATTAGTTCAAATTCAGCCACAACACTGCCCTTTCTATATTGAAAACAAAAATTTTAACACGTTCTTTAAAACAGCATTAAAACAGACTATTAAATAGATTTATAGTATATAAAAACATTCCTTAACGTTTGCGTGCAATGCGAATGGAAAAGACAATGAAACATTCCGATCACTGGCTCTTGGATGGATGACATGAAGAACAGAGGGATTTTGAAAACAATGAAAAGACAATTAAACATTCTGATCACTGAACATTGCACCCTGATGCGCCCTACTTCATTATTTTACTGTCTAACGCCAGACGATTTTATACTCGTCAAGGGGAGGGTGCTGGCGCTCAATGAGTCAATCATAATTGTACCTGAATTTCACGATGGATGCGAAGACAAACTCGGGTTTTTCTTCATATACTTTCCTTATCTTCAAAAGACAAAAGTTGATGATATCATTGTATGAAAAGAGTTCAAGATCAAACGAAAACGCTGGTCATACTTTTTCAATCAGTTGAGTTGCCAGTGTCTTGTATACTTCGGAGGACTTGTCTGTTAGTTCATCTGTCCATTTTTCGTTCGTCAAAACTAGTTCACTCTTTTTTGACACAACACCTGCGCAAGATGAAAAAACCCCGCAGAATTATAGCGTATGGCAATTATGGCAACGCGCTCTGAATGCACCTTACTTCAATATTTTAATCTGTCTAACGTCAAAATGCTAGCATTCAATCCAATTATGGGATAATATTAAACTATTTATAACTGGATAGCTCTATTACCGCTGACTAAGCTACTCCTCCTAGAAGTCTACTGCTTGTTCGCAGCTTGTTGACAAGTTGTCAACTTGCTACAAGGTTGTTGAGCTCAACAGACGTGTTACAAGTTGTTCCAACAACTTGTTATCGTCCTGCAATTCAACAATTTGTCAACAAGTTGTGAGTGACAACCTTGTAGCACCAAGCAATCTCCCCTTGACAAGCAAAATCGTCTGACATTAGACAGAGTAAAACAACGAACTCAAACAATACAATTGAAGTGCAATGTAGCTTAATGTGTTACTTACTTTTGCTTTTGTTGCGGATACAGTTTATTCCGTCGCCATCAAAAAACGGTGGACATTTTTCACAACTATAACTATCATTCGAAGTTCTCGAGCATTTCAAGCCAGGAAAACATAGGACTATTTCACAAGGATTGTTTGGTAAGCATGTGGAAACACCATCGCCGTGATATTTTTCTGGACATTGACATGTAAAGGATCCTCCCGTATTTATACACGTGGCTAGGGCGTGACAAATTGACCTGTCTTGAGCGCATTCGTCAATATCTAAATATTTCAATAACAATAATAATAATAATACGGTTACGGCTAACATTTCTGTAGCTCAAATTTGCATGTAGAATATGATCATAGATATCTTATATACACTAGATAGTGCATCTAATTATTCTGCAATTCAAAAATTGAAGCTGTGATTGCAGACTCAGGATATTCCCATGAAAAGAGAAGATTCGTATGTTTTCGATTTCTTAAACAGGGAACTTAAACATTAAGTTATACCTATTCCAAATACATTTTTAAACTATTCAAATGATGAAAGTTATTGTTGTTTTTAAGCGTTTATTAGCGAGTGGGAACTACCAACATGGCCGCCATCTATTCCAATGGTGGTAACCGCTGGAATATTCTTGGCTTCATTTTTATTAAGAGATGCGCTATCTAGTGTATATAAGATATCTATGAATATGACCAATTGCGCTTTTCATCATAGACTATCCATTTTTACAATAATTGTAATATTACTTTATCCTAATCCACATCGTCAACTTTCCCTGTGGAAGGAAACCCGACCATCTGGAGAAAACTCACGACCTTTCGGCAGAGCGTTGCCTGACTCTTTTCACATGAGTTTCGTGTTTAGCCTAGACTTTCCCAAAGTCCTTTCCAGTTTGCAAGTCTATGTTTTGCCTTGAGCCTTGTTATGCTAAAATGACTGATTGCTATAGTACCAAGGGTAAAATGGGAGTGATAATTGTATATAATGGTACTTAGTATTAGTAAAAAGGTTCAGATTTGACTTCCATTACCACTACCTCGTGCTGGCTTTGTACGCATCTGATTGGTTAATCGAGTAGACTGAACGCATCTGATTGGGTAATCGAGTAGATTGAACGCATCTGATTGGTTTGTGGTAGCAGTCGTGGAAGTAAAATCTGAACTCTGGAACAACATTTAGATACTCAACAACGTGTCCATGTTACCTGAGCAGTTACCATCGTCGTTTTTTATATAACCACGATCACATACACAGGTAAACGATCCTTCCGTATTTCTACACAGCGCATGCTCACCACATATATTTTCTGACTCAGCACACTCGTCTCGATCTGTCGAAAAGAATACATCACTTTAGACAGAAAGCTTCGGGTTCATAGAGATACAACTACCTGAAATACACAAGGAGATCTTCGACGTTTCAAGGCCCTTCCTTTGCCACTACCTACACTGGCATAGACAGTTCAAGATTATTACTTTAAACTTGTGTATTTCACGACCATATATTTGCTTGTTTGCATGGGCGTACCGGGCGGGGGGGGGGGGCGGAGGGGGCGGCAGCCGCCCCCAGTCTGCTGGGCAAACAAAGCCAATCGGGCAATATTCGTTTACATGGCTTATTATAAAAATAAATAGGACAAATTCTGTCAATTTTGTTGGAAATTCTGTCAATTTTGTGGGAAATATGCTATCTAATAGGAATGTTTCGTAATCACTCGTAATCCTCCTCCTCTCCCCCGTCGACAACAATTTTGGAAAGTTTCTCCGGAACATTTTTTTGACAACGGCACAATCCGAAAAAGCCGGGCAAATTTCTTTCCGCCCCCCTAATTTTTTCCTTCCCGTACGCCCATGCTTGTTTGTGTTCATGCAAGGATGAATCAATCTTCTGCACGATGTACCTGTGCAATTGTGTTTTCCATCGCCAGTGAAGCCTCTTGAACAGCGACATTGATAAGATCCGTAGGTGTTTGTACATTGATCAAGGCATGGTGTTGGTGTTTCACCACATTCGTCGACATCTTGATAGAAATTGAAAGAAATATTAACCCATTAAATTGCATTGCACCCTAATGCACCCTACTTTATTACTTTACTCCGTCTAACGCCAGACGATTTCACTCAGCAAGGAGACGCGCTGGAGCTCAGTGGGTTAATCAGACTATCTACCCATGTGTCTAATTAAAGAAATTTTAAAAGATATGTAGACTAAATAACCCAGAATGTTATAGACCCATTGCACATGACGTCACTGCGCCGGTGACGATGCATCTGGAAGACAAATTAGCAATCTATGCATGATAGAACTTTTGTAAACAAAGCAAATTTTGTAAAAGTTTATAATAATTTTGTGTTAAAATGGTTAATTTTTGCGCTGTATATCGTTGTTGTACCCGAAAAGATATTGTTAGGGAGCATCTGGAGGACACTCTAAGGATTTGTGACGTAGTGCGTTTAATAATTATATATTTGGGAAACTTAAACGAGGAAAAAATAAAAATCGCTGCCCTGTCGTATCGTGAAACAGCCTTGACTCTAAATGAATACGATCTAAGGAAGTAATTCGAATGAGTGATTAATAGTAGCTCAGGTGTCAAAGCGTTAAGCCCTGGGCAAACTAGGAAAAATTGTTGTGGAAACATTTGTGATTCTCGATATTTCCTCAAATGTTTCCCTGTTTGCCCACCCGTGGAAACATTGTTGCGGAAACAAAATTTGCTTCCCGGGAAGCAAAAATGTTCCCTAGCGAATTCAGAAACATTTGATGTTTCCCCCATCTTTCTCACTAATGTTCCCTAGTGTTTGCCCACTCTGGGAAACATGGCGAAACATTGGCAGGAAGCAATGTTTCCTAGGTTTCCCAGGGCGTTAGTAAAATCTCTACCTGTACAGTTGAGATGTCCATCCCCATGAAATCCTTGCTTGCACGTACATGTGTAAGAACCACTCGTATCTCTGCAGTGCGCATGCTCGTGACACGGTGATCCGTCACACTCGTCAATGTCTAAAATTAGAGTGTCAAAATAGTTACGAAATCCTGTACGGTCGAACCTACCTGATGGCGACCCCGGAGGGATAGAACACAATGCCCGAATTCATTAAAGCCCGCATTTACAACTAGGTGTGAATCTCTTCTTCTGATACATGGGAACGGGTGGACGATTCGTGAATGTTCAGATGAGGATAGATATAATCACTACTCAGAGCATTTATCTACTCGTTCACACACACCTGAAATCGTTGCAAAAATTGTATGTGTAAACGGCTCACTAGTTGGCAGATAAGTTGCCTAAGTCAGTGCACTGTCCGCTCAGTTCAAGACACGTCACAGGCTAAACAACATTCTAAATTTCCAAATATCAAAGTTCATACCTGTGCAGTTGTATATTCCGTCTCCAGTAAAGCCTGCTTTGCAGAGGCATTCGTGTGATCCCACGGTATTGTTGCAGTATGCATTTGAATGGCATTCTTTCCCTGCCTTCTCACAATTATCTAGGACTGTCGATGCTAGAAATGCAATACACAAGTTATACGCAACAGCAAAAATCTTCTTCTGTTTTGGGGCAAGGGCTTTTGTACGAGATGATGGTGGATTTCAGACTTTCAGGATATGTTACCAGGCAACAAATTGGCGATCAACCAATTCAGAAATGTTAATAATGGGTCAGAAATCCTCTGATCGTAATGATTGAAACAAGCTTTCGACTACCTAGTAACTGTAGCCTTTAACAGGTTAAAAATAAATGGAAAAAATACTGTCATATTACAAGTATGGCCCAATCTGTGCTAATAGTATTATACAGAGGTGAAACTGTTATCAGACAACTGCTAATTATTACAGGAATCGAACCGTGGTAAATAGGGTACAAACACTGACTGACTGACTAGTCCTTGTCACAATTGAATAGAACAAATTTGAACATTATAAAACAATACCTGTAGTCGGTGGCATGTTCGTCATTTTATTTCTTGTTGGTAGTTTCCAGTTAAATATTGGTAGAACTCCACTTGGTATAATCATGTACTCATCATTAGAGCTACCAAACGATTCATAAACTCCTTTAACAAAGTTAACCTCTGTGTTTTCGTATTCCCAAATAAAATCTTCCAACTCA
The DNA here is from genome assembly GCA_902702795.2 of Paramuricea clavata. Lineage (NCBI taxonomy): Eukaryota > Metazoa > Cnidaria > Anthozoa > Malacalcyonacea > Plexauridae > Paramuricea > Paramuricea clavata. The sequence goes on from CACRXK020000509.1 coordinate 29,756, forward strand.
ATGGTAAAATTCATTGAAGCGCTGTTAATATCTCCAATATATAAAATACCGTAGCTTGTATTTGGGTCAGATTTCGCGGAGGCGAGGTTTACGGTGTCTTCATCAACAGTAAGAAACAACATCTTTTCATTTCTGCGGTATCTTACGAAATGCCAGTTGTCATCACTGATAATTTCACTGGAACGTAAGATATCTTGATCTAGAAAAGAAAGTCCTCCAGTCATTTTGCAAAAAAACAGAAAAGTCTGGATTCCATTTGGTGGCAACTGTCGCGAACTTGTCGTGGAGTGTTTGTCGTGAATGATTTTTATGGTTGTAACTGTCGAAAGTTAATTTCTTACCCAGGGATCGTAAAGGTCCAGACACACCGGACGCGATTCGACAACGCGACGCGATTTTTCGATTTTCACTGACCGATAACTTTCCAAATATTTAGAAGCGTTATCACATTTTGAGTTATTTGGTCAACATATCTTTCAAAATTTGCTCTCATTGGCTGTTTTATTAACTTTCAAAAACTAAAAAATCGCGTCGCATTGTCGAATTGCGTCCGGTGTGTCTGGACCTTAACAAACGGCTGGCGGCAGTTTTGAAAATACAAACACGGTTCCTCCATGAGGGACCTTTGCTCCCCCCTGATCGTCACAAAACTGTTGCGACGCTGTCCTTTTTCTGTTTCCATTAAAACATAACTGTCACGACACTTTTTAGCCTGTCGCAACTGTCGCCGAGATAAAACTCGAGTCTATCTCGACGACACTGTTGTAACTGTCGTGAACTGTTGCCACCGTGTCGCGACAAGACTTTTCTTCATGTTTCCATTTGGTTGCGAACACTAGTCTGAAAACTACTTGAATTACGGCCGCGTGCCGAGAAGTGATGAAATGATAAAAATAAATAAAAATATTTTTCCTTTTTTACCTTCATCACGACCAGTTTCATAAGTTACCATGAGCGTTGAATTCCTAATTTCCAGCTTTAATTTATCTGAACTTTCTTTCGCATCTTTTGCGAGAAGAATAACGGCATTTTCCCGAGCAGTTTTGATTCGTAATGTGAATTGTTCTTGCTTCACAGGAACTTGGGTACGCAATCTGTACGCCACTTTATATGTGCCATTCAGGACGAGACGCAGGGCATCTAGAAATTGAAAGAATACGATAACGATTGACCATGCTTACAGCTAGGGCTTAACCACGTCATCGAGGATCACAGGATTCGAGCAGCCTGTAGGAAGCAAGTTGAATGTCCGCAAATCTCAAACGTTTGGGTCTTGTTTTTGACATATACAGAAGAGCAAGCCCTGTACCTTACCTTCAGTACACGTGGTTCCATTGTATCCAGTCCATCTACAGTCACACGTGGGTGGGCTCACCCCAGAAGGTACACACACACCCTGGTTTTCACAAATTCCCGGGGGTTTATTCCTACGTCGCTTGTCACACAGGCTCAGGTTACACCTGCCTTGCGTGACATAGGATCTCAGAGTAGGAATATCATTCACTGGCATCAATGTAGTTTCATCAAGACCATATGTGATGTTTCTGACACATCCAAAAAAGAATCCCCTAAAAGAGTTTATGCAAATTAAACATCTATCTCACTTGCGTGCGATTGGATATACAGTGCCGACAGCAACAGAGAACGAGTTAATTCATGCATACTGCATGGTAGCTATATTAGTCCTGCTAAACTGTTCTCTCCAGAGGTCCAGCACGAGTCATCTCAGTGCTACTATAGGAGGAAACCGAACTAAATCTATTTATACTGGAGAGCTCTATATCAGTTCCAAATTTCCCAGAGGTCGAGTAAGGATTGATCCAGGGTTATTGTAAGGTTATTGATCCAGTGTTACTACAGGAGGAAATCTAAACTAACTTTCTTTATACTGGATAGCTCTATCAGTTCTAAATTGTTCTTCCTAGAGGTCCAGTAAGGATCATCTCTTATTGATCCAGTGTTACTACAGGAGGAAACCTAAACTAAACTAACTTTATTTATACTGGATAGCTCTATCAGTTCTAAACTGTTTTTCCTAGAGGTCCAGTAAGGATCATCTCTTATTGATCTAGTGTTACAACAGGAGGAAACCTAAATTAAACAACTGTGTACTAGAAAAACACGCATGCAAAAATCCCTCGCGGTTGTTTTCCAAACATTGTTTCAACATGAAGTATTCTTAATTACGCCAACACTGAAGCACAGTCGGCAGAGAAGGTCAGATCAGATATTTTTATAGATGTTCCTAAACTAAACTAACTGTATGATATATTTTGGATAGCTCACACTCAGCTCTAAAAACTGCTGGCAATCGTTACCTCGAACGGAAGTCACCCAAAAATAGCATGAAAGCCTTGCGTTCTGTTATGGAATTTGTTTCACTCAAACGACTATTTGGAAATCCTCCCAAGAGAAGATCACTTTTGAGAGTTGGTGAACTTGTCGCCAGGTCTGCCTTCAAATCTCCATCCAAGAATATCTTAAAGTGAGTCAGATTTCGTTCAATTCTCACGGAATGCCATTGAAAGTCATTGTACCGTATATTTGTAGTGAAATACCACCAGGACTTCATGTCTTTTATTGCGATCGAGAACTGTAGACGCCCAGAGACTATCGCCAACCTGTCAAGATAACGGTAGAAGATCTTAATTGAACTACATCAGTTCTGTCTGCTGGCATGAAAAACACTGGAACAACACTAAATATGATACAACGCATATTGTGTTTAATTCATATATGAATACGCTTATACGCAAGTCAATATGACGCAATTCTTTAGAGAATTCTCTCCAGAAAACGTAATCAAGCTTCAAAACTATAAAAATGTTCTGGGGGTGTTACCCCCCCCCCACCTATTTTCTTCACGAATTAACATTGGTAATTTTAACATTGGTGTTTAAATTCAAGTAAAATCCCTTGCCACCCGACATTATGCACTCCCAACTCGAGATGCTTAGAAAACTTCCTAAATACAGTCAATTCAAAAGTGCGAAAATCTGCCCGCCCCCACCCCTTGCCATCTTCTCGTTCCGGTCTCCCTGATCAAAAAACCTCTTTGCCGTGGAAATAAACTGTTGAGCAAAACGGAAGTTATATAAACACGAAAGCTGCAGAGCAGCTCAGGCAGGATGAATTAATCTCATGCATAAACTGGACCTTTAACAAATAGTTATTTTAAAGCGAAATAACTACAACAAATGATACAAACCTTATATAGTCCTTCCACCCGTTATCATCTTGATAAAGTATCAAGGCTTGCTCCACAAAAGTCTTGAATTCAAATGCAAATATTCCTTTGTTCAACAATTTCTTAAACGACATTGTAGGACCGGGAAAGGCGGAGGTTGTTTTCTTGAAAAACGTAAACGCATTTTCGTCTGCATTTGCAGAAACACATAGCGATTGTTTTGTTAAAGAAAAAAATATGAGCCATTGAAAGAGAACGCGTTCTCGCATAGTTAGTTTTTGCAGTAAACAACTTGCAACTTGCAAATGCACAAACGTTCACAAGCTCAAAAGTTTGCTAATGTTTATCAATGGCTCGCGGTGGCGCCTTTTCAATATTTAAGAGTTTCATAACCGCTGTTTGCGTCGCAGAGCAGCTGGTTCGAGACAAAGCCTTCATAAAGATTTATTAATTAAACATTACTAAATGTGTTTTTTCAAAACAAGCATTAGTAGTATAGATCCGTGAGATTGATTAAATAGTGGCATTCATATTATGATATCTGCGATAAGTTAGACTTAGGTGCATAAGGTTATTTAATTAAAATATCAGGAGTGAAAACATCAACATCATCATAATCAATAAGCATCATCAATCATCATAATCAATAAGCATAATCAATCATTATAATCAATAATCATCATCAATCATCATAACCAATAATGATCATCATCAATAATGACCATCAACAATTATTGACATGATAATAAAAATTATTTAAAAGAGCATTTTCATCGACAACAACAATACAACAACAGCTAAATCAACAAGCAACAACTAATATCAAAAGTACAATTAACAAGAGCGACAATAACAACAATAACAAGAACAACAAAAATACAAGAACAACCTTAACAGTATAAGCACGGAAATCTTACTCAAATAACAAAAGACGAAACACAACTTATGAACTTTTGATTTTGATTTATAGCGGTGTGACTGAAAATGGTCAAGCGACCGAAATCGTTTCAAATATGGACAAACTCTCACGAGTCTTGCGAGTATTAGACACAAAAATTGTAGACAAAACATCTTAATCTACGGTTTAATTACTATATTGCTCTGCAGGAAGCAACGTCATTTTAATATGAAGAAAAAATAAATACCTATATGATGCTTCTTTATTGAAGCACATTATGAAATAAAACAGTACTACGTGTAATATATAATTAAAAATCATAGCTTGTGGCATGTTATATCAACGGTCACACAATCTCCTGCAAGATAAAAAATTACTCCATTAGGCTTGCTGTCTGAAGACTTCAACATTATGAAAAGATTATCTTTATTATGAGGACTTTTTTTTAATTAAAAAATATTTTTCATTTTTCATGGAAATTCCAGCATAAAAAATCCTAACCATTCCCCTACCCTTCGAAACCTATATACCCATTTATATCCCAAATTATCCCTATTCATATCCCAAATTGTACCCTAGCTTTAACCCATACATGTTCCCTATATTTCCCACAACGTCAACATACCTCATTCATCGTCCTCTGTCTCCTGTTTAGTGATCGTCACTTCAGCAACTTTCACATTGGGATCTTGTTTACGTGCATCTTCTAACGCCTTCATGATCGCCTAGACAGTTCACAAATACATGGTAGATGTACATTATATCTGTCTCGATACTGACGATGCATATATATTAGTGGGGAGACAATTCCTGGTGAATGGCATGTGAAATGAGAGCTTCCACTTTGACTCTAAGGAGCGGTTGTTTGGCAGCCAATCAGCTTAACCCTAGGTTAAGCTAAAATTCAAAGCAAACTTCCTGACAGCTTGTCTATAAATTTGGAAAATTACAATCGACTGAGCTATCAAGCATAGAATCCAGTATAAATAGAAGTTAGTTTAGTTTAGGTTTCGTCCTGCAGTAACACTGCATCAATAAGAGATGGCCCTTACTGGACCTCTAAGCAGAACAGTTTAGAACTGATAGAGCTATCCAGTATAAATAAAGTTAGTTTAGCAAGGTTTAGGTTTCCTCCTGTAATAACACTGGATCAATAAGAGATGACTCTTACTGGACCTCTAGGGAGAACAGTTTAGAACTGATAGAGCTATCCAGTATAAATAAAGTTAGTTTAGCAAGGTTTCCTCCTGTAATAACACTGGATCAATAAGAGATGACTCTTACTGGACCTCTAGGGAGAACAGTTTAGAACTGATAGAGCTATCCAGTATAAATAAAGTTAGTTTAGTTTAGGTTTCCTCCTGTAGTAACACTGGATCAAAAAGAGATGATCCTTACTGGACCTCTAGGAAGAACGACTGATTGAGTTATATCAGCTATAAATAAAGTTAGTGCTGAATACTCTAAGGATTATATCACAGCGGAAAAAACGCACGAGTATATCAAAATCAGTAAAATATGACTTACAGCATCAGCATCAGGCCTTACTGGACCTCTAGGAAGAACGACTGATTGAGTTATATCAGCTATAAATAAAGTTAGTGCTGAATACTCTAAGGATTATATCACAGCGGAAAAAACGCACGAGTATATCAAAATCAGTAAAATATGACTTACAGCATCAGCATCAGGATCTCCTGTTTCGACAATGAAAGATTGTCCTGACTGGACGAACTGTTTACTGGTCACCACTTGTTCAACTTTCTGTACCCTTTCCACTCGTTGATAACTGCTGTTTGTCACAGTCTGTAATGAAATATTTGAGAACTATTAAGAGGACGAACAATATTTTATCCCAGGTACAAATTGGGTATAAATTTTGGTTAGATTTGGTTGAGAATTGGACGAGAAATTAGCAAACGTTTGTCTTGCTTTGTCGGGTAGAATAATTAATAAACTTATTATTAGCATGACAAAATTACTGGATGCTGATTGATTGAGAATTTTGTATCTACTGCAGTACAATTAATGATTTTCTCAAAACAAACAAAATGGCGGAAAGGTATTTTAAACACAATTGCGAAATGAAATTGCCGTGGAGAACTAGATGAAAATACGAACAAAAGCACCAAATTTTGCTTGAACAAAAGAACTAAATGAAAATACAAACAAAAGCACTGGCAGGACTGATGGGCTTTGGCGAGAGAATACGATGTTGACATTGAGAAGTACGTGTCAAATTTTATCATGCTAATAATAAACAAGTAATCATGCGATGTTGCTCGTACAATTAGGGATTAATAGTACTCGTGATGTTTGGAAATTTGCCAGATTGGACTCGCCCCGGCGGCTCGTCCAATTTTGGCAAAATTTCCAAACATCACTCGTACTATTAATCCCTAATTGTACTCGCCATCGCATGATTGCCTATACTAAGTGCCAGCCCATCGTATATAATTTATGCTTTTAAGGCTAATGCTCATTATGCTTTTAAGGTTTGCAAAGGACAACCTTATTTGAACTAGCTGTTTTTGGAGTTCATGGTCACAGTGTTATACTTACCGATGTTTCCGCACCAGACATATTCATAATCTCAGCCAGTTCTTCAGCGGTCAGTGGTTCACCGTCACCCTCAATAGTGATGGTCTTGGTGACAACCTGAGCAGGAGTCGAAGTATGACGTACCACATGCGTAGTTTTGGTCGTCTGGGAGACTGGGGTCGTGTCAATCTTCAGTCTTCTTGTTACGACCACAGGATCACCTAGTCGCGAGAAATTAAACAAAATCTTGAGTGTTTCGTAGAGGGAAATTTCCAGCAAAACTTTGGATATTTATTCAAGGCCCAGTGTTTCTTGTAGTATTAGAGACCTTACGATTTTAGGACGGCAACGCGATGGCAACGGCTACCAATACAGTAGATCATCGAAAAGAATTGAAAAATTACAATATATGAATACTTTAGACATTGTCCTTCGCTCTGTTTACAACGCGAAATCACAGATTTTTACGTCTTGATACAACGGCTGCATTTCAAGCCGCAACAAGTGCAACTTCAAAGTGGATTCAGCAGAACTCTTCCCAACCATCAAACCCATGTCTTCAACTTCTAAAACTGTATTAACTTCATACGATTGATAATATACGACGAATTATCTTTACTACCATTTATTTGAAGGAGTTTGTTTTGGCCGTCGTCGTCGCGTTGCCGTCCTAAAATCGTAAGGACTCTAACAAAGGTCTAACAACTCAATAATTGTTGGATCTTATTAATAAAGAACTCTACAAAACTGACAGAGCTATCCAGTGTTAATATGTACACCAAACCCCGTTTGAGAATTAGTTCTGTCAAATGAGATGCCCCAAATGCTGATATGTCCCCATGCTCCTTACTTTGGCTCACCTTAGTATATATGTACAAGAACTTGTGGTTCTGTAGCTCAGTTGGTTGAGCCTGGTTTCCGTTTGGTCGCAACGGTCGTAAAGATTGGGTCACGATCTTTCTCAGCCGAAATACAACATTTTACAACTGAAAATACGCGGAGTGATTATAACTAGAGAATACTTATGATTTATATGTGGTTTACAGGTATAAACTATTATAAACTGGCCGTTGAGAAAGATCGTGACTCTATTTTTACCACCATATGGAAACCAGGCATTAGATCGCTGAACCGGAATCGCAGGGCGCTGGTTCGACTACTGTCAGATGGCCTAGGGTTCTGTTCCTGGTTAAAAGTGAATAAAATTGACACCACTAATTTCGAGTCACCCACCTGTCATCTGGTAGGTTGTAACATCACTGGGGGTGTTCGGTTCATAAATAACAGTTCTCGTCTCGACATTGGGTATTTCAGGTGGGGGTAGGTCTGTTCCTTCTGGAGGGGGAAATACGTCATCAGGGGTCGACTCTACTGTACTGATTGTAGTGGATTTCAGCATTGTGTCCAAAGATGCCTGCAAGCTTGGATCGTGCGTTGAACGACGTTTGATTTCCGTTTCTTGATTTCGGATTTGATCGCGGACAAAACCACGTTCGCCTTGCTCGAAGTCTAAGTTGAGATCGCTAAAATTGGAAAGTATTGCTCATTGAGAAGTGGTTAAACTTTACTACTCAGTGTACAAATGTGGACAAGATCCAGCAAGGTATAGCAAGGGAAGGGGGGAGGGGGTGTAAAATTGCAGTAAGGAGGGCCCAAATATAGTCAAGCCCTTTCAAGTATAGACCTGAAAATTCTTGATCTCCCCAAATCTACAACTCGTGACCTTCCCATGAGAACGTCTTTCGAAAACTGGTGAAAATTCAAGTTCAGCCAATTAGAGAAGTAGAATTCGAGACAGAGTCCCCAAAGCAAATCCACACTTGTGTAAATTTGTTCCCATTGTGCGTAAAAGTTGTGACTGTTCCTGAACATGGGCCCCAAAAATTAAGCGTATTAGGACATCCAATGATGGAAGTCCAAAATATTTTAATCTTTTCCGTAAATTCGCCAACCCTCCCCTAAGCTCACCAACCCTGCCCAACAGCCATCCCCCAATGATGAATGACTTTTTCCGTAAGACAATTAAAGATAAAATAAAGCGATGCAAGTCAAACAAGACTAGGCGTGACGCGACAAGGAAAACAGTGTGTTACACGAGTAGTATGCATGTAGTACTTACGTTTTAAGAGAGTATCTGATTTCTGGAGTGTTATCTCTGTTATATCGCACATCATCTTGAAGTGTACTTGGGTTGATGTACACAGTACTAGAAATCAAAACCACTTTCATTTTAAAATATCTAAGATAAAAATCTTTCGAGGCCTTAGCGAGTACCTCTTTTAAATAAGAGCACTAGCCTGGGAATGTGTATGTGTCCAACGACAACTTAAAAAATATCAATCGTATTAATACGAGAAGGTTTGCGGGACTGGTGGAGATTGTCCAAGAATAAATTGATTAAATTTTGGTTAAATTTGGATGAGAAAAAGTTGTCTTGCTTTTTTGGACAGAGTAATGTGCAATGATAACCTATGCGCGATACATGATAATTTATGCACGAGAAAAATGATGTCTGAAGATGATGTCTGAGAGAAAATGATGTCTGAAGTTCAGTATGTTTTGCTTGTATTACTGTGTAAATATGGCGCCAACTTTACAGCATCAATGATAATTGTATTTAAGTTGACCATATTTAACTACTATGAGGTTGCTAACTGTGCAAACTACAAAATAAAGTTAAAACAAACTAAGTAATTCTGAGAGGAACGCCAAAAAGATTTTAGGTTTGGAACACTTTTCATTGCAAATACGTGACATTGAAAACAAATTGCCTCTTAAAAGAAATCAACAAATATTTTACCATTTCAGATGAATGATTCCTACCTCGTTGTCTCGTGCTTTGTCACAGTTTCAGTGGTGACATCCTTGAGTTCAGTATTCTGTTGTACATTTCCATCGTCAGTGACACGTGAGAAGCTCGCTTTCTCCGCTACGGTGTCTTCTAAATCAAGAGTCTTACGATGCGCTTTCTTTACGTCCTCAGTCTCAGGGGTAGCCACTGCAAACGGCAACATAACAAGCTCCTCTTCAAGCTGAAACAAAATGAAAGATGTTATTACACAAACATTTGTTCCAGGCCAAAAAGAAAAACTTCCTGTGTAAGGGACTGGTCATAAAGTAACTGCTAGGATGGGCCACAAAAATAAGGATGGGCCATGAAATTATTTTCATCAGTTTTGGTGGGCCATCAATTTTTTTTGTGCAAATGGATGGGCCATGAAACACATATAGCTTGTTTGCACTCAATACATACTATAACTACTGCACAAGTTATGAGAAAGTGACACAGTGCATGGTTTGATCAAAGTGACTGCTATACTGCACATATTCATGTATAGCAGGATGGGTCGTGAAATTTTTCCAATGACCTACGATGGGCTTTGAATTTTTTTCTAGGTTCTCAGGATGGGCCACCGGGGTTTTTTTTTGGAAAACCTATTTTTCCCTCCGGCCCACCCTAGCAGTTACTTTATGACCGGTCCTTAAGTCATATACAAATCTTCCTGCAAATGTAATTTCACAGAACGTGTGTCATGTTGTGAAGACAAATGGATAAATTATTTGGTATTTCAGTATATAAGATGACAAACATTTCCTTCCAGACATTCGAAAATCGGCAACATGACAAGCTCCTCCTCACGCTAAAACAAAAAAGATATGAATACACCAACTTTTGTTCCAGTCAAAGTAGAAAAAATCCTGTGTAAGTCAAATACAAAACGTCCTGCAAATGTCATTTCACAGAACGTACATATCACGTTGTGATAACAACGGCACAAGACAAATGGATAAACTATTTGGTATTCCAGAAAATATGATGACATACATTTCCGTACAGATATAAGAAAATTTCCTACGAAGATATTTTGTTAAAAACATCCTGGCTGCCGGCGCTGTCGGACATTTTTCAGCGCTGCTTTTGTGGATGAAGAAATGTGCCGAGCCGATGTAGTCATTAAATTCGGGCGCCGAGGTTTAGAATTAGCGAAAACATTTGACAAACATGCAGGTATTGCTTAAGATAAAACAAAACAACATCTTACTTCTTTGTCTTTTTTCATTTGTTCTTCAATTTCTTTTCTTTTCCTTTCCTCCTCTTCTTCCTTTTGTTTCCGTTCTAATTCCAGTGCTTCTCTTTCCAGTTGTTCTAATTCCAATCTCTCTCGTTCTAACCGCTCCTCTTCTTCTTCTAGTTCCTTCTGCCTCTTTAATTCCTCTTGTCGTATCCTTTCTTCTTCAATCCTTCTCTCCTCTTCAAGTCTCAATCTTTCCTCTTCTTGTCTTCGTAATTCCTCCTGTTCTTCTTGTCGTTTCTTTTCAGCCTCGTCTTCCTTCCTGCGCCGTTCAGCGGCTGCCATGCTCGGCCTGATCACCAACTTTATTCTGGGGTGGAGGAAAACCTGTCGCGAAAACGTCTCTTCTTTCACGACTTCATCGTATACTGGTGTTCCTGGGAAAGAAACAGTGCTTCAGATTTTCATCATTTCAGGCTAAACCATTGGAACTACTTTTATTCATAGTGGATCTATCAGTTTTGAATCGTTTTTCCTAGAGGTCCAGTAAGGATCATCTCTTATTGATCCAGTGTTACTACAGGAGGAAACCTAAACTAAACTAACTTTATTTATGCTGGATAGCTCTATCAGTTCTAAACTATTCTTCCTAGAGGTCCAGTAAGGATCATCTATTATTGATCCAGTGTTACTACAGGAGGAAACCTAAATCCAGTGTAAATAAAGGAGAGAACCTAAACTAACTTCATTTATACTGGATAGCTCTATCAGTTCTAAACTATTCTCCCTAGAAGTCCAGTAAGGATCATCTCTTATTGATCCAGTGTTACTACACGAGGAAAATAAAATAATTTTTGTTAACTACACGAGGAAAATAAAATAATTTTAATAAAGGAGAGAACCTAAACTAACTTCATTTATACTGGATAGCTCTATCAGTTCTAAACTATTCTCCCTAGAAGTCCAGTAAGGATCATCTCTTATTGATCCAGTGTTACTACACGAGGAAAATAAAATAATTTTTGTTACACTGAATAGCTATACGAGTTTTAAACTGTTTTCCTAGAACTTCGGTAAAGACACTATCAAAGTTTCTGTGATCACAGTAGGAATTTTTCCTACCTTTGACTGCTTGATGAGTGATTACGTAAGCCACAGAACCGACGTCTTCATTTTCCTTCACGTGTATAACATTGTCTTCGTCACAAGATAACTGACGTAGTTCGTCGTGATCAACTTCGTCACCAATAGCAACCGTTATGACCTTCACTCCATTCTTCTGAAGAGCCTTCGCCCCAGTCTTCAGTTCTCCAGCTCGGCCACCAAGTGGACCGTTTATCATTACGATCAACACCTTATGCGAATTTGGTCGGCTTTCGTTCGTGAATAGTTCGTTCGCCTTTCGTAGACCTTCGGCCATCGAGGTGCCGTCGCCATTTCGTTGGATTGCCCATATTTTATCTTTCACCTTTTCCTTATCGTCTATATCTTTGAATCTAAAACAGACGGACAAATGTTCACTCGCAATTCTCGGAATACAACGTTAATTGAGTCACGATCTTTCTCATCAGCCGAAATACAACATTTTAGAACTGAAAATACGCGGAGTGATTATAACTAGAGAATACTTATGATTTATATGTGGTTTACAGGTATAAACAATTATAAACTGACCGTTGAGAAAGATCGTGACTCTATTTTTACCACCATTACTATCATATGGAAACCAGGCTTAAAAACATAACCGTCACGACACGTTTTTAGCCTGTCGCAACTGTCGTGGAGATACACACGTAAAAATCTCACAACTTGTCAACAAGATGTGTTCGCAACAGGCTTGTAGCAAGCTTGTCAACAAGTTGTAACAATGCTGTTATTTTATCAAGTTGCTACAAGGTTGTCACTCGCGACGATATGGTTTGCCCGAAAACTAACCTGAAATGCACAGTCAGTGGGTCGACATATTGAATCATGGCGTACTCCATGTTGCCATGTTTAGAAGAATCGACAAAACCGTTCACGAAGTCTTTTTCTTTTTCAAACATTTCGTCGCCATGATGACCGGATGCTCCGAGCGCGAAGACAACATCAACATCAGTCACAGGACGTTCTACAGAAGGGAAATTAAATGTCAGGATCTTCATGCGAGATTCTGGGGTCGGTTGTTCAAAGGTGGATTAGCGCTAACCCTGGGTTAAAATTTAACCTGCTGTTTTAGTTTGTGTATTTCTGCACGTCTGTTTATTTCAAAACTTCAGAGAAGTAAACTCCTATCGATCTAGACAAGATCTCTGATGAAATATTTCCAAATTTATGGACAAGCTGTGAGGAAGTTTGCTTTGAATTTTAAGTTAACCTAGGGTTAAACTAACTCAGCTTTGAACAACCGGTCACAGCTGCAGTACAACATGGAGTTGTTATGTGTCGACCTCTAAGACCATTCTATGTAGTATGTATACACTGTAAGAATACATTTTTGTAAACATTGGGCATCTACAGTATAAAGCTCGATAAATACGAGGTGTTATTTGGATAAGAATTTCGAGCTAAACAGCAAGTGTGAGAAAAGTAAAAACAAAGTAAAACAAGATCCAACTCTAGGTCCTCTGGCAGGAATCAAACCTGTGGCCCTGTGATTCCAGTGCAGTGCTGTAACCAACTGAGCTACAGAGGCCAGTTGACCAGCTCTAACCACAAGTTCTTGTATAGAGCTCTGCACCAGAATCTTGATATCCAGACAAGATCCATGTACCTTCAATGTTAACTCGCACGATGCTTGCAAACAACGTTTCATGATCATCATCCGGCTGTGTTCTAACAATCGACTCTTCATTTGAAGTTACTTCAAGTAGTTCCTCGACGCTCACGTCATCACCAATGGCAACCACAATCAACTTCACGTTCAGGTCAGTCAGGTTTTGAGCGTGTTTTTTCAACTCATTCGCTCGAGCATTGGACTTGCCGTTCGTGAACACAATAAGAACCTTTCTGGCGGAGTGTCGGCCATGTTTTTTAAACAGCTCGCATGATTGTTCTAACGCCTTGTCAAGAGCTTTGCCTATACAATGAAAACATATAACAATGACATCCAATACCATAGATAGATAGATAGATAAATTGTTTGTTTAATAAGATTAACACATAGCAGCCAAGAGGCTGAATTGCGTGCTAAATTTTACAAGAGAAATGATTAAATTAGTTATTCTATATTTACAGAAGTTTAAAATTACATTACAATTTATAATTCTATATTACAGAAGTTTAAAGTTACATTACAAATTAGCTATAAAACTAGTAAGTTTCTAAAAAAATGTTAGCCAGTCTAAAACTGAACATCAGAATCGATTGTCAGTTAATATTATTGATATGCCTTGCAGATGAAGGGAAAAAACTGTTTCTAAATCTGTTCGTTTTGGTCTGAGGAACAACAAAAGACCTTGAGTGTCTAAGGTCGTAATTTGGAAAGTATCTAGATGGTACATGATTATGCATATTAGCTACTGGTGTTGTGGTGATTTCATTAAACAGTTTCTCGCATGCATCCACACGCCTGTCACTTAATGGTTTGATGCCTGATTTTTGTAAACAATCCGCATAACCTGTCAGTGGATAGATGATTGATAAAACACGCTTTTGAACCCGTTCCAGGGCATTAGATAAGTAGGAAGGAAGGGCGAAGTGGAAAACTTGACAGCTGAATTCCATGACTGGTCTGACGCAGGTAGTGTAAAAATTTATTATGTCAGCTTCAGGTACATGAGCACGTTTCAACTGAATAATAAAATAAATCTGTTTGTTCGCCTTCTTAACTATGTTAGTTATGTGTTGGTTCCATTTTAGATCTTTAGAAATTGTCAAACCTAGGATTCTTGCGTGGTTCACTGTCTCGATTTGGCCTGAGATGATCTTAAGGCGCGGAAATTCTTTCTCAGGTTTTGTGGGCAATGAGTGGGAAGGGCAATGAATTTTGTGGGCAATGAGTGGCAAGGGCAACGAATTTCTCTCGCATGAGAAAACTGACCAGCAGTAACTTTTCTTCTAACTTTTGCCAGTTATAACTGATTAGGTCACATCGATATTCTGCCTTCAAATTGGCTCATTGAATTACACTGCCAAATGCACTAATATGGGCATGAAATGTTTAGATCCATCTAAGTGACTACTCATAAGGCCCATCTCGACTCAAGAAATATGTCCACGGACAGAAAATTTTCCGAAAATATCAAAGGCCCATTTCCACTGAATATCAGTCAAAATATCATTGTTAAAAGTTGAAAACTGTTTTCCGACGGAAAATTTGTGTCGGCCAATCACATTTTACAAAATTATCTTTCTTTCCTTAGTGGAACCATCCTACACATTACCTTCTCCGCTCCTGTGGATGGTATTCACAAATTCCTTCATATTCGCCTTGCCATGTACGTCATCAAATTTCGCCTTCACTGAAGCTTTGGTGCCGTATTCCACGACGCCGTACCGATAGTCTCCGAACTCGAACGAGTCAATAAATGAGCCGATCATCTCCTTCTCCTTGAGGTGAATCATGTCAGCGGAGTTGCCCATTGCGCCAAACGCAAAGACGATGTCGAACTTTGTTTTACACGGTTCTACGCGAACGATAAAAAATGACATTGGTTTGTTTGCAGCATGAAGTATTTCGGTTTGTTTTACATGTAAACACTTCAGAAAAATTCATGAGTCACAACTTCGGGAGGTTCTTGTTGTGATAACTGTGGCAACAAAGCCCCAGTTACCCCCAAAGGTCCTCAAAGTTACCCCGAAAGATCCCTCATAGGTAAATTACACCCAAAGACCCTCGATTACCACCAAAGATCCTCAGTTACACCCAAAGGTCCTTAATTACTCCCATGATCCCCAGTTACCCACATGATCCCCACAGTTACCCCCAAAGATCCCCAGTTAGTACAAAGATCATCCCCATGCTCCCAAGATCGTAGAATTGTTACCTTGTACTTGACGTGCAACGGCAAAAACTGCGGACTCGGGTTCCTCGAGCGTGTCCACCTTCACAATAGCTTCTTCATCCGGGTTAATATGACGTAATTCCTCCTCGTTGACGTCATCTCCAACAGCAACTGTGACGACTTTTACATTTGAATCCTCCAATAACGTCGCGCACTTTTTCAGATGACTTGGATTCGCGCCACTTTTACCGTTTGCGAATAATATCACCCGCTTCTTCGCACCATGTCGACCATGAGTTTCGAACAAGTTCACCGACTGTTCCAAAGCCTGAAACAACAATTTAAATTACTATTTATACTTGACTATACCACTGAACTCTCTATTTATCTGAAGCAAGAACGTATCGCTAATCAAGTTCATAAAAGCATAATACTAGTCTTTGAATCAAAGACAGAACACGAAATTTTTGCACATTCCTTCCCTTGTGAAACCGTGTAGACAAAAGCAATTAACCTTTCTCACGATGACGAATATCCGCCATTTTTGGGTGGCATCTATTCTAATTCTCGCTAACCGATGCAGACAATTAAAACAATGTGAAAAGCAATTTTAATTTCAAAATAAACTAACCATTTACAAAGCAAATTTACCATCATTCGTCCAAAAAATTATAAAAAGTCGCTGTTATGTGGACTT
Organism: Paramuricea clavata; assembly: GCA_902702795.2. Lineage (NCBI taxonomy): Eukaryota > Metazoa > Cnidaria > Anthozoa > Malacalcyonacea > Plexauridae > Paramuricea > Paramuricea clavata. The sequence goes on from CACRXK020000509.1 coordinate 46,017, forward strand.
ATCTCGCAAGCTTCGGCTGAAATGCCACCCAAAATTGGCGGCGTGAAAAAGGCTAATTGAAAGGGGTTGGCACTGGACGTCATTCCCGCCATCTTTGGTTTCACTTTTTCGACGCGAGTTTAATTCCTTTAAGACTGTCTCAAATGATTTAAGAATTAAAATTAAGACTACAGTTAGGGCTATGGTTACCACTGAGGGCTTGGAGTTGGCATTAAGGTAGTGGACTTGACGGACAAACCTTGTCTACAGCTTTTCCTTCTCCAGGTCGCTCGAGAGTTTCAATTTGGTCCAACAATACAGCGCGTTGTTTATTGTCACCGAATTTCGAGCGGACAATGGCTTTAGGGCCGTAGTCAACCAAGCTGTACACGGTGTAGGGAACTTTGTTGGCTTCGATGAATTTAGAAATGATTTGTTTGTTTTTGTTGTAGACTGTGTCAGCACCTTCGCCTGCAGCGCCGAGAACAAATACGATATCCATTGGTTCAGTGGATTTAGCTGCAACGATAAAATTATTACGTAAAACAACAACAACAATAATAACAACAACGACAACGGAACAGCGACAGTAGCCTCAATAACAACATAACAACAACGACACAACAACAACAACAACAACAACGACAACAACAACAACAAACTAACCTTCCTCTAATTCACCAACAATGGAATACACCACAGCCCTTGGGTTCTGTTCTGGTGCGATGTTAATTATTGGATGACTTCCGCACGTGACATACTGACATTCGTCGTCATCAACGTCATCGCCAATAGCAACCACAATGATGTCAACATTGGCCTTTGTCAGTCGCTCGGAATTTTGTTTCAATTCAGGGCCCTGGGTAAAATAGAAAAATAAATCATGTACTGAAGTAGTTTTGCGCTAAAATTGAAATACACTGAATACAGAAGGTTATGTTATACAAGATAATAAATTGAGTTCTGAAATCAAATCATGACGATGAAGGAGCTTTTATATCTGGTACAACATCCTGCTGATTTCCATAAACTTTTCTATGAGATTATTGGAGAATATGGATTTTTTCATGAAGACGAATCACAAGCTGCATATAGCATTGGCATCAGTGTTGTACTGTATGAGATGTTAAACTATTTCAATATAATAAATAGTCCATCTCCAAATCTCGATACAACGAACACAACTATAAAACTATTGCTCAGTATGAACTGGTTGAAGAATAAGATATATTTTTAAAGAAAGTTGTACAAGTTTTCTATCCTAAACTTCATTAAATGTTAAAGTATAAAATCAATAAAAACTTCTAAACAGCAGAGACAGAGTCGACAGACATCGCGGTCCTAAGGCAAGTGCTGTGGTTAAATGAAAGTGCTACTGAATGTTAGCATTACCTGGGCTCCAGACTTGCCATTGGTGAACACGACCAGAACGCGCCGGGAGTTGGCACGAGCTTGATTTTCAAACATATTGGCGGCGACCTCCAACGCGTGATCAAGACCAGTAGCATCACCACTTCGTCGTACCAAGTTCAAGTGACGTTTTAAACGCACGTGATCACGGTATTGACCAATCATAGAGCAGATCTTCGCACGTGGTCCGATCTCAATGACGCCATAGTTGGTATCACGTTTCTGAATGGAATCAATGAAAGAGCCGATGAGCTGTTTCTCTTTTTCAAATATTTCTTCCCCTGTTTCTCCAAATGATCCAAATGCGAACACGATATCGAGGAATTCGTCTTGCTTTTCTACAAAGAAAAGGGTCGAGAAAAAATTCATAAATACATGTATCTATAATCAGTGGTGGACACTTCACGAAATGTTGGGGATTTTCAACATGTCAGTGCCAAAGGGGTTTCGGTGTCCGTTTAAGGCTCTAAGTTATGCGAATCTTTCAGAACATGGGTCACTTGATGAAATGAATAAAGAGACCCAATTTTTGCCATTTGACTAACATTATATACTTTTCTAAGATAATCAATTAATTATGTCGATTAGCGTTGTTGTTTAATGTACAGTTAGAACTATCAATTCTGATAGTTTAAATATTTTTATCAGTAGAGTTGTAATGAATCCTACACAGAACAAAACAGATTGTATAAAATGCGTATGTTGTGGCATCATTGGCATACACTGTACAGAATGATATATTGCTTGCTATATTGCTAACTTTAGCTTAATAAGTTCTGTTTAATAGTCATTATTTAATATGACAATTAAGTTATATGTGATTGCATGCTTGTCACATGCTCCTAAACAATGCTTGTGAATTGTGATATTTGGTACCAGACTTTTATAGATCTTTCACTGTCCACAATACTTTCTGTTTAAAGATGTTCGATGTTTGTTATTTTTTCCTTGGGCTATAATATTGTGAATATCATAACCCAAGGAAAAATTAACCTCCGTCATACCTCCAACAATCCAAGCAGAATTACTGATAACAGTCTGTGGTTCTTCGTACGGCTGAACTCTCAACAAGGGCAGTTCATTGCTTGTTACTTCAAGTAATTCGTCTTCATTCACGTCGTTGCCAACGGCAACTACCTGAACTTTGACGCCAGCTTCAGCCAAACTTTGCGCGTGTTTCTTGAGGTCCTGGGTTCTAGCATTCGATTTGGCGTTCGTGAGAACAATGAGTACCCGGTTGGATGCAGGTCGCGCCTCGTTGTGGAAGATCTAAATACGATAGACAACGGGATTACACTTTTTATAAATGTAGGATGGGAATAAGCAATTCAAAACCAGCGATACACAAAATCTCAAGATATGTAGTACAGTATATAGAGTTCACTGTTCAAAAACACATTCCATTATCTGTATCTTGTAAATTCAAGAGTCACTCCCCCAATGAGAAACGAAAGCAACTTTACCTGAACAGCCTGTTCCAAGGCTTTATCAAGGCATTTCCCGTCACCAGTCCTCTGTATGGCAGACACAGACGCTTTCAATTTTCCAGCATCCATTTCGTCGCCAAGTTTAGATTTCACCGAAGCTTTGTTTCCAAACTCTATGACGGCAAACTGGGCGTCGTTGTCCTTGAGGTTGTCGATAAATGAGTTCACAATTTCCTTTTCCTTGTCAAATACTTCATTCGCATCTCGACCAGCCGCACCCACGGCAAATACGATATCAAGCTTCATCTTTGGACCAACAACGGGAACTGTTTGAGAAACAAGAGTTTAGGACAATTTTAGTATTAAAACAAGACGTCGGGTAGGCGTTTACTTCATGGGTAGATTTACTGGGGGTGGGGTAGGGGGGTTAAACCCCCCCACCCCCTAGAATCTCTCTAACTCCTCTAATAAAGTGTTCAGCCCCACCAAAATTTCGCTTCACACCTCTTATTTTGTGTGAAAGGCTTTAACCCAAACGCCTAACCCCTGCTGAACCTCACTGAGTGGTGCCGCTTGCACCCCACCAGAAATTTTTCTATCCCTCCTTTTATATAAATGAAAATCCGCTCTTGGTTACTTGGGCGACTCATATGCCTCAAAGCATCATGGGGGGACAAAACGCAACACCAGAGAAAAAAAAACAAAGCGAATTTATGACTTGGTCGCCCAAGTAATAATTTTATACTAGTCTATGCCTCGGTGGCACGACGTTTAGTACATATGCTTTTAATCTCCGCTCAATTCCTGAAGTAAACACTTGCTCCAGACTATATTGACAGTAGATATATTGATATATTGATATATTGACAATAGCCATAAACTGGTGATAAGCTACAGTGGCAGGACTTACCTGTGCCTTGGCCCAGTTCAGGTTCTGTTGCCAGAACATCAGAGGCCACGCTCTTCACAATCACATTCACGTCATCGTGTGTCTGTGTCCTAACCACAGGCTCCCCATGAATATTACTCAACTCTTCTTCGCTGACGTCAGTACCAATAGCGACCACGACGACCTTCACCCCAGACTCCTGTAGCTCGCGCGAATGTTTTTGAAGATCTTGTGTGCGTGCTTTCGACTGTGCGTTCGTGAACACGACCAGAACACGCTTGGCGTTAACGCGACCGCTGTTCTCAAACACTCCAGCCGCTCTCTGCAAAGCTTTATCTAGTCCCAGACCCTCTCCAATTCTCCTAACCGAGTCAACAAATTCCTTGAAATCGTATTTCTCTTTGTATTCGTTAAAGTCTGCTTGTAGTGTAGCGTTCTCGGCATACTCAATCAAAGCGTACCGCACGTTAGCTGTGTCCACAGAGTTTACAAAAGCATACACCATCTCTTTTTCTTTTTCAAACACCATTTCAGCCTCGACGCCCGCAGAACCGACAGCAAACATGATGTCGATTGCCTCACCAGTCAATTCTACAGGAAAACGAAGTATAAAAGTTTACAGAGAAATAACAAACCATCTTTTTTCAACAATATATAACTGGGTGGCACTTGGAGACAGCGAATTAATACGAATAATACCACTTTATTTACTGAGGATAACACATAACAGTTTACAATGAAAAACCTGTGGCACTTCATATTATGTTATTTAATTAAGTATCAAGCAAAAATTATACAATGGACTAATCACGCATCCATTTTACTCTGCAATTTGTCACGAGGCAAATGGTGTCTCCAACAAAATACATGTGCAGACAACATGAAACTTTAGACTGCAGAAAATTGCACAAGCAGTTATCAAACTCATGTCACAGAAGTGGTATAAGACATTTGTGACAACTGAACGTAAATTTTGTGACGTTTTTGGGTAAGAACATTTTTTTGAGGTTGGGTAAAAAATTTTTTTAACTTTTTAATGGTTGGATCAGCAAAAATTGTATCAAGAAAAACATTTCTCTTCGGTGTCACCCCCCCCCCATAAATAATGACCCGTCCCCAATAACTCGTCAACTCACCTCCACTGACAACATCATCAGAGATGAGTTGTATAACGGCTGCACTATCCCCAGTCAATGGTGAATAAATGACGTGTTCATCGCTGGATATTTCTTTCAATTGGTTCTCGTCGACATTGTTGCCAACAGCAACTGCAACGATCTTAACTCCGACATCTTGTAGTGCTTTGGCGCATGCTCGTAGTTCGTACACGCCAACATTAGCCTTGCCACTTGTGAACACGATGAGCACTTTCCTTGCTCCTCGACGACCGTTTTTCACGAGCAAGTCATAAGCGCCTGTTAATGCTTTGTCAATACCAACACCTTCGCCTCGCCTTTCAATTGCAGATACCTGAAACACACACATTTATATTCAGCAAAAATCTTTGGGTCCAGTTTCGTCCATTTTTCATTTCATTTCATACTCTATCGAGGTAAGACATCTTTACAAATATTCTTCCAGATGGCATTCATTAGTTAAGTTAAAATATTGTTATAATATACTGGAAGAGCATTGGACTAGTATCCCAAAGGTGGCTGGTTCGATTCCCACCGTGGTCAAACAAACTTTTCAGCTTGCCCGGTGTGGATGTACACTCAGAGAAACATAACAAGCATCATACTCACCTGAGTATATAACACCAACACACACAAAAAGTATGTATATACAATATTGTAAATCTATACCTTTACATATAATATATGGAAAAGGTATAGGTTACCATTGGTATAGATTGGAAACTTTTAAATCCGTAATTGATGATCTTGTTGGGACATTATGCGCGTCTTTTACAAATTCAAAGAGAAAGGTATTACGCCAGCTACTCAAATCAAACGAGGAAGACACTTTTTTCTGTAGGTTTGGACGAAGCAACTCTGTATCCTCGAAAATATCCGATTATGTCAAATACCAGCATCACTGGGTTACGGTAAACTATAAAGTGATATTTGTCACTGCAAGTTCAAGTTGTGTATATAGCTGCAACAGAAATAGAAAACACAGCAATGCAACACATATTTACCTGCGCTTTGAGTCGCTCTTTACGACTGAACTGTCCAAACGTGGCATGTACTCTCGCCTCGGAGCTGTACTCAATCACGCCATACTGAGTGTCATGAACTTTGAGTGAGTCGATGAAAATATTAATCATCTCTTTCTCTTTCTTAAATACAGCATCAGCTTCTGAACCTGACGCGCCAAATGCAAACGCGATGTCCAATGCGTCTTCCGCGGCATCTAAGAATAGCAAGTTCAATGTTAGAAATGGGATTATCACTTGAACTATTCCACGCAGTGATTAAGTTGTTTTTATCAACGTATTTTATTCTGGTGTTTCTATGTTTTCCCCCAAAACGAGTGGTGTTTTGGGGTGTCGTTAAAGAAGGAAGTCAGTCGTTTATTTAATTTTATTGTATTTTTAAATTTTTTTTATTATTTTGTTTTACTTTATATTATTAAATTTTATTTTGTTTTACTTTATTTTATTAAATTTTATTCTGCTTTACTTTATTTTATTAAATTTTATTTTATTTTATTAAGCTTTCAATGTACAAAGTTTGAAAAATATAAAAATATAGATGTAAAGTTTATGTACAATGGAGTAAATTTACAACAGGCTGGTTGGCTTACACTTTGATAAAAGTCTCAAGCTTTGATAAGCCAACTTTTGAAGTAAGCAGCTTGTGCTCACTGTCATTGTAATCAAAGACAGGTCGATACTAAATGTCTTGGATTATATCTGAGATTATATCAGCGGATTCTTTAATGCCAGTACAATTTCGTCTTTACGAATAAATGCCGTATGACACAGTAAAACACCGCCTGTAAACTTTCCCCATTGCTTAAAAAATGTTCTTATATAAATTGTGTTTAATATGAAATTAGGCCACTCAGGTTCTTAAATGGGTTCTGAAGAGTAAGGGTTTCTGTTCGTAATTGTGGTCCATTACTTGTACAATTAATCTATATAAAACTGTTCGGAAAATGAGAGCAAATATACAAATGGTAATAATAAGAACTAAAATAATCGAATTCACTGTCTTATATGAAAGAGTTCCATTGGATATTTTAAGGGGGGATTTCTTATACGTCACACCTGATAGCATATCAAGTTGCTTAGCAACATTCTGCGCGATGACGTCACTGTCTTGATCTCTCTCCGCCAAGATGACACCAGCATTAGCCACAGCTTTCATTTCCTCCTCGCTTACGTCATCACCAAGTCCAACCGCCACAACTTTGACGTCATTGCCGTGCAAAGCACGTGCTTCCTTGGCCAGATCTACAATCTCGGCACCAGTCTTTCCATTGGCGAACACGACCACAGCCTTTCTCACGCCAGGGCGACCAGTTTGCTTGAGGACCTGGGGAAAAGATTGCATCCGTAATAAGTTTTTTTGTAAGTCGGAAAACAAGTTTACAAATCTGTTCACAAGCTGTCGACAGCTTGTGTTCGCACTGCTTGTTCCCAGTTGTTGTAACAAGTTTGGAACAAGCTGTTAACTACTTGTAACAAGCTTGATGGCATTAACAGACTTGTTGCAAGGTTGTTAGAACAAGCCTGATACAGTCATGATATAACAAGAATGTTACAAGGTTGACGACACAAAGTTGTAACAATATTGTTATATCATGACTGTATCCGACTTGTTGGAACAACCTTGCAACAAGTCTGATAATATCAACAAGGTTGTTACAAGTTGTTAACAGCTTGTTCCAAACTTAGGACAAGCGGTGCGAACACAACTTTGTTGACGGCTTGTTGGTAGACTTGCTACAAGATGTGAGATTTTTACGCGTGTAGGTGAAGTTCAAAGCAAATATCCCAACAGCTCGTTTACAAATTTGGAAATATTTCTTCACAAATCTTGTCTGGATCGATAGGAGTTTTCTTCTGTGAATTTTTGAAATAAACAGACGTGCAGAAATACATAAACTATGACAGCAGATTAAATTTTAACCCAGGGTTCGCGCTAATCCACCTTTGAATAACCGGCTCCTGTTGTCTACAGTTCCAGTGAAGTACTATCGCGAAAATCCCCTCACTACCTTATCCGTGTCATCCAGAGCTTTATCCAAAGCCTTCCCCTCTCCCAGTCTTTCCTGTTTATCCACACAAGACGTGAAATCATCTTTATCTTTGAACTGCCCAAGCTTCACTTCGACGTTCGATTCATTTTCGCCATAATTCACCACCGCCATCTGTGTGTCATTGCTCTTGAGCGAATCCACGAATGAATGAATGATTTCTTTTTGCTTCTCAAACGCAGCATCACCTTCGACGCCCGAGGCTCCCATCACAAATGTCACGTCCACGAGTTCTTTCGACGGAGCTGTGTTAACAAGATGGGAAAAAATTCTTTACAAGGCGTGAGTTATATCTACAATTGGCTAAATTGGGGAACTGGTATACAATAAGCAATACACCAGCTATGGCCTCAGAGTAACATCATAAGCATCCTATTCACCTGAGTACACTGCACTAATACACCAGCTATATTTCCTAACAAAGTTCCATAAACACAACTACAGTACTGTACTTCACAGGGTTGGGAAAAATACCATAGGACCATTGGTCCCAGAAAATTTTTTTCTCCGAAAATATTTAAATAAAAAGAAAAATTCTAACCAATAGAAAGATTAATGTTAGGTGTTCTGTAAGTATGACCTCAGAAATGTAATTATAATTTAATATAGACTATAGAATGATGTATTGTAACAAATGTTGTATGGCAAATGCATTTTCAGCCGATCTGGGACACTTGATTTTCAAAACTTTCTGGAGGAGCATGGATCCCCCTTTTCATGTTTTGTGATTGGCTTTCAGAAACGAAAACGATCATTGTTCGTGACTCGTTCTTTAGAAAGACGATTTCTATAGTTCTACTGTCTTTCATTGTTATAATCAACCAACCATGAGCCTGCATAATATACTATATAGATGATGATGACCCATCCAGTTTGACAACTATTTTTTCCACCCCTCCAGTGTACGATGCATTATCACTACGCTTCTTACCTTCGCTGACCTCATGTGCCAACAAATGTCCCAGAGGGGCAGCCTCGTCATAAGGCTGAGCTAAGATCTTATTGGTTGCAATGGAATTCAATTCCTCGTCATCAATATCATCACCAATACCGACAGCAATGATCTTCACGCCAGCATCGTGTAACGGCTTCGCTTCGTTGGTGAGCTCTGCAAGGCGAGCACTCGACTTACCATTGGCGAAAATCACCAACGCTTTCCTTGCGTCGCTTCGTCCGCTATCAAGTAACAACTCTCTGGCTTTTTCTAAAGCTTTATCGATAGCGCGACCATCACCGCTTCGCGGAATGGTGTTAATATACTGATTTAGTCTTTCTTTATTTCTAAAGTCACCAAGTCTCGCCATGATGTTTGCTTTCTTTTCACCATATTCAACTACACCATAGTAGGTATCCGCTACTTTGATCGTTTCAAGGAAGCCGCTGACCATGTCCTTCTCCTTCTCAAATACCTCATCAGCATTTGGACCGCAGGCTCCGAAGACAAACACCACATCCATCGGGTTCTCTGAGAAAGAAAGTCATTGTAGTCACATGTCTTGTGATTGGCCAATAGCTTACAGCTACATATGGAGATCACACAACCTATACACATCAATCAATTATACGCTAGCAGCATATCCGAGTTGTGTAGACTTATACAAGCGGCAGTTTAAATACACGAATAAAAACAAGAGAAACAACATGAACGAATGGAGTTTTTGTGAATGTTTTTTTGTGCAAAAAGTAGACTTTTTTACATTTTTATCGAAACTTCAGCAGGTAAATGAGATTTCTAATATCTCTATGATGTTATTGTGATATTTAGAGCGTTTTCACAAGTTCTTTTTGAATGAAAAATAATGTGTATTAACCTTTTTCATCCCCAGCCTTCGCACCAAATTTCGCGGCCAACTTCTGACGATATCTTTGTCGCTCTTCTTCATTCATCGTGCCTTCTGGCTCAGCTGACGTCACCGGAACCTAACATGAAGTATCAAACACAATGGAATAAAACCATCACTGCCTGTTTTAACCCTCATGCAGTGAGACACGTTACCTCGTTTCGTCGTATCTTAGGTTCCAGGCCTTCAGGATCTTCATCACTCTTGATGGGTCTCTTCCTATCCGACCATCTTCTAGTCAGTGTACTGGGCCGAGGTAGACTGTTGTATGCACCTTGTCGTAGTTGAAAAAGAGTACGATCGCTGTATCGAAATCTTGAATGGAGGCGGGGTAGAGTACCGCCTTTAGGAGAATCTGGCTCACGCAACCTAAACAAAATAGTACGACTAGAAGTTACTATCGCAAAGTAAAGTGCTGCCTCGGGCAGGCTACCGCTGAGTAGCCTGAGTTGCTTTTGTTTAGGAGACTCAACCACTGAAATGTATATACATCAGGAAAGCTGATAAATTACGCAATCAAAAGATGCAAGCAAATAGCTAGTTTTCATTGGCTGATCAACACATTTACGACATATCACGCAACCTACACAAAATATTATGATACAGTAAAAAAAATTTGGCAAAAATATTTTGGTCAATTTAAGCACTTTTTTTACTAGGCGAATTTATTCGCACGAATGTGATTGGTTAGCTAAAAAAATTTCGCGGCAAATTTTGTTGCTAACCGCAATCACATTTCTGAAACTTGTTTTTCGATACGACTTTTCGTATAATCTATTTCCAGAATAAATATATTGTATGTGTCATTCTTAGAGTTGGGCGATATTAAAAATGTCATAACACGATTATCGTTTGGGAAATTATCACGACATTTGATAGTATCGCGATATATGCAATGAAAACAATAAACCACACAGTTTCATTTTTAATAACTATCCACACAAAATAAGCTACACTAATTTCATTTGCAAACAACAAACTAAAGGAAATAAACCTTGCTTCAGACGAAGAAATTTTTGTACTAAACGAAGCTGTAGTTTCTCCAAACACGAAGAGAGCAACAAAGTTTTGTTCAACAGTGTGTGGAGGTATTCTTTAAAGGCATTTCTAATTAATAAGATCACTAAAAGCTTGTAAATACAGTTAACAAAGTGTTTTAAAAATATTTTCGTTGGGTTTTTTTATCGTTTTTGTTTTGTTGTGGTATATGCTAAAACAATTATTCAAATTCACCTCATTGTCGATGAATAATTGGCAAATATCGCCTAACTAGTCACTCTGTAGGTAAGATTTCAATACCTGTAGAAAGTGTGATGCTCCACAACGGATTTATAAAGCTCTTTGGTTGCTCGATCACTTGGAGTCTTAAACACCACCGTACTCACGAACGCTTGGTACTGAAATTTACACAAAATAAGAACATTTACATTCTCTTCAATGAAGTTTACTGTTGATCTTTTTGGAGATAAATTGAGTTACTGTATTGACTTTAAACATTTTTCTTTGTGGCACATGATGTTAGAGTTAAATCTTTCTCGAGTTTTTCTGAGAGTATACTGTAGACACGATCCCCTGTGCTTCAACAGACAGGGTTGTCAACCCTTTGGTGAAGGTGAAATTCAAGGACTTTTCCAGGATTTCCAAGGACTTTTTTCGAATTCAAGGACTTTCCAGGATTTTCAAGACCCGTGGACACCCTGAATAGATATAGTTACATCGTACCTCTCCTGGTTTGATTTTGATAAAGAAATTTCTTCCTTTATATTTTACTTCTTCGATCGTGGGCCTATAAAAGAAGAAACGCGAGTGTTTGGAACAAGCCTAGAAGATATATTTTTTCTTCTTGCAAGTAAAACCCAAAAATATAATTTCCTGTCTCAGGACCTGTTTATATATAGCCTGCGATGTAAAATAGAGCCTGATCGCAGGTTAGTTTATATATGGAAGCCGGGCTGGCCCGCTTAGCGAGACAGCCTGGTAAGCAACCTCGCACCCAGGGCCTTTGCGCGGTTCAGAGGCCCTGGGTACGAGGTTGCCTGGTAAGCGGGATGAATTTCTCTTGTTTTTATATCAGAAAATTTCATCCCACTTGCCGGGACAATTTTGTTGTTTTGATATTGTTTTGACAGTAAGTTAAAAATAACTTGCGGCAGTATCTTTCAACGTGCATCCCAACAATCGCTTGCGAGTGTTTAAATAGAGAAATTTCCTCTCCTGTTTATATGGAGAAATTTCCTGCTTCTTTCAAGCGAGATCTCGGCACGAAGTTCGGTCCAAAAAAAATATTATTGCACGCTGTGATTACCAAGCCCCGGCGCGGTCCATTGTTTGCTAAAAAGCGCGCGAAAATGCCATATTTTTCAAAGCGTAACCATTGAACTATAAATAAACTGGAAGGCTAACTCAGGGGGGGAAATTGAAGCCAGTGTAGTTTTTCTGAGTTATGAGCAGAAATACTCAACACTGAACGTTGGGCTATATATCAAATTGAAGCTATTGAAAAATGCTATTTGGTGTAGAAATTTCAAGACTTTAGCTAAAAGGGAAATATTGAAAAACTACAAACATAATTACCGATAATTTGCCGTTTTGCAGTTGTTTTTGTATTTTTTAAATATTTTTCTTTTCGCTGAAGTCTTGAAATTTACACACCGAATAGCAATTTTCAATAGCTTCAATTTGATATATAGTCCGACGTTTGGGGTCAAGTATTTCTGCTCATAACTCAGAAAAACTATTTTGGCTTCATCAAATCATAGGCCTTTATCATAGCAGTTAGCCTTCCAGTTTATTTATAGCTCAATGAGCGTAACCAATATAGCTTTGCTTTTGTTCTAGCTTTTGAATATATAATTATTGAATTCGGTTTTCGTATACTCGACCTCATCAGTTCAATAATTGTTTTCATAATTCTTACCAAGAAAATTTGTTTGTACGGATTTGATCTTTGTAAATCGCAATACCAGCAAATGAAACACCAACATGAATCTCCCCACCTTCTGAGTCCTGGAAGACAAAACGGAGTTCATGAGATGCTACGTAAATTGAGGCCTGTTTAACTTTCATAGGGGGGATTGGATTAAAAACTGTTTTTATGTCAGTTTGTGGTTCAAAATAAATGACAAAACAAAAGATTTTTAAAATTTTTGTTTCCTTGCACGAGCGATATGATGCAAAATGCAGCCAAGTTATCTGGACAAGAAAGACGAAATATATCATTATAGCTCAAAAGAGCATCCTAAAATTAGTAAAATTGCAAAGTTTGGTTGCAAAATGTTGTAAAATACAGAAAAATATAGCCCTGCGAAATTAGCAAATTTTGAGTATTTTAGTATTACGCGCGGTAAAAATAACCACTTTCGGCTCAAAAATGGGCGACGTCCAATGACAGAAACGTCGCTTGTTTAAGCTCACTAATATATTCGGCGATTCGTCGAGTTTAAATGAGTTTTGTTCCAAGCTAATAGTGGGAAAAGTGGCAAATATGAAATTACCCTTGCTTCATGCAAGTCGACACCATACAGTGTCAGTTTTCTTGCGTATTCCAAGTACTGTAAATCAGCTTCCATTGGCGTCAGCCCCCTAAACAATTTTTAAAGGTACAAAATAGAAAATTAGTCGTTGACAAACAAAATGTTGCTTTGCCTATTTCTTTACTTACTTGTGCGTCCTATGGAGTTCTTTGATCTTTAAAATCAATTCTACAGACTGTAAAGAAAGTAAAAATTAATAAAGTTGCAACCCATAAATTATGAGACATAAGGTATACGGTACCCATAGGTATATGGTACCTATTGAGCACATAGATATCTTATATACACTAGATAGTGCATCTAATTATTCTGCAATTCACAAATTGAACCCGTGATTGCAGACTCAGGATATTCCCATGAAATGAGAAGACTCGTATGTTTTCTATTTTTTAAACAGGGAACTTAAACATTAAGTTAAACCTATTCCAAATACATTTTCAAACTATTCAAATGATGAAAGTTATTGTTAAGCGTTTATTTGCGAGTGGGAAGTACCAACATGGCCGCCATCTATTCCAATGGGGGTAACCGCTGGAATATTCTTGGCTTCAATTTTACTAAAAGAGATGCGCTATCTAGTGTATATAAGATATCTATGATTGAGCATCAGTTCCCGCTCGTGAAATAGCCTGGTGTTAGGCAGAGTAAAATAATAAAGCAGGGCGCCCTAAGGCTGATTTCCACTACGCAACATGTGCCAAAAATTGTCGCATGCGACCTGCTTACAACTTGAGTTGTACTGTGTAAATCAAGCACACAACTCACCTAAGTTGTCGGAAATATAATAGAGTTATCCAATACAAGACCTATTCTTATAAAGTCAAATATAACTGCTGACCTGCTCAGGTGCAAACACCAATCCATCAAGATAGTCTTGGCCATGTTGAAGAGGATCGTAGTCTCCAAATTCCGCTAAGATATTAATGGCAATAAAAAATTAGAACAACTGTGCTTTATGACAAACAGATTCAGCTGTCATGCTCTGAATATGCATAACAGGGTGTCCACCCTTTGGTGAAGGTGAAATTCAAGGACTTTTCCAGGACTTTCAAGGCCGATTTTTGAGTAAATTCAAGGACCTAGAACTGGGAAAAATCTTTGAAAATGGCATGGATTTGCCGTAAATTATTAACTTTAAGATTCAGTAATTTTAATCAAAATCACTAATGTTGGCACAGCTGGAGGTTAAGGAAATTAAGTCAAGGACTTTCCAGTCGTTCCTGGAATATTTTTTCCAATTCAAGGACTTTCCAGGATTTTCAAGGCCTGTGGACACCCTGGAATAAATTGAGACTTTTGGGGAAACAAAAATATTCAATATACTGTATATTTATGTACCAAAACGATACGGTATGTTTTGAACAGTTCAAATATGTTTTGAACAGTCCAAATCTTAAACATTGGGCCACATTTTAGATATGAAAGCTTCAAATTGAAGAACTTCGACGTTTCGTGCACCAAGGGAAGGTCTTTCGAAGGATCTACTAAATTCACTCAGGGCCTTCACTCAAAACATCAAAGTTCTCCTTGTATTTTTCAGGTAGTTGTATTCCTATCAATCTGAAGCTTTCTTAATATTGGCTCTCACTGATACCTACACTGGTACAGACCTTGAACAATCATATTTTAGATACTAACTTACATTGAATGACATATGATCCCAGCAAGGCTTGTGCAGAAAATGAACATGGTAAACTATAAGAATGAAGTATAGTATGGCAGTTAAAGAAAAGTAAATTAAAACAGTTATTAAAGCAAAATAAAGGGAGAACAACTTGCCACTTAGGAATGTTTTGTTGTTGAGAAAAGAATACAAGAGAACTAAAATTAACATTTATGTCTTTAATGCTTCCTTACCCTCCTGTGGCAATTTCTTCTCGAATTTGAAGTGCCATGAGATACCTGCAATAAATATTTTAGGAATACAGTCGTTAAATATAACTTCAACTCAGTTTATAGCTTGCACACATGAAAATCCATATATACTGTACAAGAACATTTTAACTTGTCAACTGGCTTCTGGAGCTCACTTGGTTAGAGTGCTGCACTGGAATCACAGGGCCGTAGGTTCAATTCCTGCCAGAGGACCTTGTGCTGCATTTTGGCGGTCTAGATACCCGAAGATGCGAGTTCAAATCCCACTCGAGCCAACGAAATTTTCGTTGCTCTATTGCAGTGTCAGAATAATATGAAACTGGTTCCTGGTTAGATATTTGGGTTTGTTACAACTTGTGCATTACGTGTGTACTCCAATATCCAGTCATTAAATATAGCCCATTTCGGGCAAGTACTAGTTTTGCATTCCTAACAAAAGTTATATGTTGTATGGTACTGTACCTTGTGTAGTCATTTTTCAGTTGTTCTGGGTTAGGCTCAAAGAACTTCACTGCAAACTCAAAATTTGCACCAGTACCTGACAAAATGAACGAGTTTACTTTCAAACTGGTAATGGCCAACACTTGGTTTGTAGTTAAACATTAGTCAAGGGCAAAATAGGGGTGCATAAGGCCATAAGCTTTTGGGTTAAAATGTGACATAGCCATAAAGAAAGGTCATAGCCTTTGCTCGAAACATTGAAGTTTTACTAATCACTTGTATTTTTTCAGGCAGTTGAATTCCTCTCAATTCTACACCATTGCCATTCAAGTTTATAACATGGGCACATAGTCTGGTAATCTGGTCAACTGTCAACTATACACACGCAAAAATCTAACATCTTGTAGCAAATCTGCTGTCTTCCAACAAGTTTGGAACAAGCTGTTAACAATTTGTAATAACCTTGTTGATATTATCAGACTTGTTGCAAGATTGTTCCAACAAGTCCGATACAGTCATGATATAACAATATTGTTACAACCTTGTTTCGTCAACCTTGTAAATTCTTGTTATATCATGACTGTATCATGCAGGCTTGTTAGAACAACCTTGTAAGAAATCTGATAATGCCATCAAGCTTGTTACAAGTTGTTAACATCTTATTCCAAACTTGTTACAACAACTGGGAACAAGCAGTGCGAACACAACCTGTCAACAGTTTGCAAACAGATTTGTAACAACTTATTGGAGACATACTGTATAACAACTTGTGCATTTTTATGTGTGTAGTATCTGTATCAGTAGCATTTTATATTATCCAGACAAAAAGTTGTCAATCTGTAAAATATACTTAACATGTCCTTAACACATTCAGCGCCGGTGCCCTCCCCTTGACAAGTAAAATTGTCCAGCATTAGACAGAATAAAATAGCGGGGTGCAACGCAATAAAATAATTTTGTAAACATGAAGAAGACACTGTGTTTTGAGGCAGGCATACGGGGTAGACATTACGCAGTTATGCTCACTTAAGCAAGTGCCTCTCCCGGCTTAGACCGATTAATATGGATTAAGGGGTCATTAAAGTTAATTTTCTATATGTTACAATTTTCAGTCAGAAACTAGAGCACTCATAATGATTAGCAAAGTAAAATGTGTCCTAATGTACTTCAGGCCTTAAAATATCTTTTACAGGGCCTTCTGACAAAATGTCCGATGACGTTGAGTTTGGGTCGGACATATGTCCGATGACATTCAGTTCAGTTTTGACTCGGAAATAAGTCTGAATGCCGATACAAATGATTATCAGCAGAATGTATTAATTCTGAACGGTAAATGTTGTGAAGATATTAAATATTAATTTGTTTCTTTCATACTTATTTCCAAGCCAAAATTAACTTGCTTTCCAGAACAGCAGTAAAAGACTTAGACAACTTAAGCCCGTTTTCCACTTCACCATGGATTTCGCTCCCGCCCCGCGCTCGACTACGTTAAAACAAATTTCCAGTTCACCTTTTATACAATTAACATTACAAGCCTCTAGTCCTGGGATAGGTACATTTTGATTTACGTTGGACAAAGCTACAGTTCGGTCGGACACAAATACACTCAGGTCGGACAAACAATAAACCTCAGTTTCACTTTGGTCGGACAGAATGTCCGGTGGTTTTCTCTCTACGTCGAACAATTTCACGAATGGGTCGGACAATGTCCGTGACCGACCGATATTTTAAGGCCTGGTACTTTGCATATAATAACTCAGACTTATTCTGTCTTCCAATGATGACTGTATTTGTCAAGAGCATTTTTCGGCATATGGCTAAATGCCTTAGACAGCTAGAATACAAATGGAAGTTAGTTGTCAAAACTGATCAATATCAGATGACTGTGACATGAACAGGTGGACCCTAACTAATTTGTTTTTGCAGCCAGTATCTGTTATGGGATTTAAATGCAATAACACTGAGAAACTTTATCTAATACTGCCACTTTGTGTAATAACTTTATAGATACAATCTGTGTACATATCAATTCAGCATAGCCATTGAAAGCTGTTTAATCAATTCTTCAACCACATTTTGAAGATGTCCAATTAAACAGACAAAAATATAACATTCATGTGGGATGTAAATTTGATAATTTCATGTTCATGAAAATGAGAATTATGTGATACGGGTTTGTGGTTAGATTTTGTAGATCGATGCAAGCTTATGTGCAAATATTCTAGATTATGTAGATCAAGGAAATGAATCTCATTGCGCAGTTGAGCAATTTAAATTAAAAATGCCACATGGTGATTAGTGTTTACTGAGGGATTATAATTATTTCTTGTTCATTCCTGTCTTTTGTCTGCAGAGATTTGAGATTTGTTGTGTCTAAACGTCATGTATTCTGTGAATTATATGACATGGATTCCAGACTCTCACTTGCATTTAGAAGTAAATTGGCTCGCATTAAACAAAGTAAATGTAGTGTACTGCGTAAAATAGAAAATTACGACATAGCCTCAACACACTAACATGTATGCAATTAATTAAATTGTGCCATAATATTGGGCATATAGAGAACCAGCTCTGGCAGCAACCAACCCTTTAAGTGGCATTGCACCCTTATGCGCCCTACTTTAGTACTTTACTCTGTCTAACACCAGACAATTTTACTCGTCAAGTGGAGAGTGCTGCCACTCAATGGGTTAAACCCACGAAGAGCCACCACTCGGCCCTCGACAGGTAAGATCGTCTGGTGTTAGGGAGGGTAAAATAATAAAGTGGGGTGCATTGGGAAGCACTGTAATTAATGGGTTAAGGGGTAATGCGTTTTCCAGTGAGTTGCGAGAGTGTTAGTTTGGATGTGAATTGAGCATGTTTTCATTTAATGTACCAGGGGTATCAAAGTGTACAAATAGATGGGTAAAAGAATTGTATTTCTTAATGTAAGACATTAAATAGTCTAACAATTATTCGACAAATTAATCGAATAAGTACTGTATTCTATAATGACTTATTAGTATAATTACATACTAATGATTATTGAAAATTCTCCACGCTGATTGGTTGCCGTCGAGGTGATTATAACGTGATAATCACCTAAGCGGTTTTCGAAATGGCGGCCAAAGCCATTTTGTCAATTAAATGACAAAGAAATGTGTATTTTTTTTCTTCAAATAATCACCTTTGAAATTATACTAAAATAATTATTCACCTAAGGCTCGGTGATTATCGTGAATAAAAACCTTTACTTCGTCTCGGTTTTTATTCACCAATAACCACCTCGCCTTCAGCAAATAATTGAACATTAATTATTCTTTATATACTATAAATAGCCGCAACGTTGAAGTTTATGATATTGAATTAGCAAATGTCAGAAATAACTATTACTGTCAACCTTTGTACGTGACGTGGTCATGCATCGCATCATGTGAAACTGCTGTAATTCAAAAAGATAGCGAATACTCTCACAACGCCTTCTGTAGTAATACTGTACATAGTTGACGCACCACAAGGAAACGTCACTATAGATGCATGAAGACCAATAGGGAGAAATGAGTAATATCAGTACACATATTTGTGGGGATGACATCATATCTATGAAGGTGAAAAATGTCAAACAGTACTGATCATGTGATTGACATAATATTCTATTTTGAGATGAAACTGTGATATCTTATCATATACAAAGAAAATATTGGTAGCATATGTAGCATTACACACTGAACTTGAAAATCCACTGTGTCATGAACCAACTATTTCAGAGTTCTTAATATACTAACCGTGCAGTTGTTTTTTGACGGGTTTCTGAGTTTCTAACCAACGCTACATAAATGAGAAATTCTGTTAATTTTTAACCTCATTAATTATGAATCACATTTGAATTTGAAACTCAGCTTTGTCAACAAAGCTTTGTAACAAATTCACACACGATCCTATCATACAGAATATTCCAAATGTTAAAGATTCTTTATATAGAATATATGGAAAGTATTCAATATTGGTATTCAAAACGACACTGTTGATCTGTTACATTGTTTGTTTCTTCAAATAGACAAAACAATATCCAATATTCACTGACTGCTTCCCGAATAAATTCAAAACAAATTTGCTTACGATAACTTTCTGCACGCCCATACCTTCACACCGGTTTTCTGATCAACATAGAGGAGTCCAAAGTACTCCTTCTCGTCCACGTTCAAATGCTGGCAAATCTTCTCTATCAACAGCTTTCCCGGCGCATTTTTCTGCACAAATCGAAAACAAATTAGAACGAAGCGAGCTCGTAGTAATTAAATTAAAAACGAATGTAGGTGATGATAGAATCGCATCGAAAGCAAACGTTTCATTCTGGAGCGACTTTTAAATACTATGACATATCCTGGATAATAAACTGTGTATATCTGTGAACAGCTTGATAATTTCTGCTATTAAAATTGGTCCTTCTGCCACTTGAATGATGACATTTAAAACCGAGTGATGATGCCAAAATGTTATTACATGTTTGTAAAAAGTTTAGTCGAGTTTGCAGCCCACACTTTCATATTTACAAGTAGTTTTACGCTCTAAACTGTTCGCTTTCGTTTAAAGGAATTATCTTAAGACAAAAGGGAGAAGGAGTGTTAACATTTTATTATTTTAAGCGGCGGGGTTCAGGAAAGCTTTAAACCAAACAAAACTATATTTAAATATATGGTAGACAACAAGGCAACATACTAGATTATAGATCAGAAATTTCCCCGAACCATCTGTTCAATATAAAAAAGCTAAGCGATATAAAGCTTAAACTATAAAGCACCCCTGATGTAATCTAGTATGAATCTTGAAAGTAGCATACAAAGATTTCCTGAAGGAGTATATTCGATTCGAATGAACTAGACAGCAAATTCACTACAAACCTCGATGTTTATATTAAAGCTTGCGCCGTCCAGACAAGCTATACTACACGCTAGCTTGTTTCGACTTGGTTTCCGAGTTTTAAAAACTTCTCCTGCTTCACTTTCCGACCCTTCTCGCTCCATATTTAGAGCAGAATCTTGAAAAACCTCGATATTTATGTTCCAACAAGTTGACACTCAACTCGCTTTTAACTGTGCTTCTACGAAGCGTAACTTGAACGCGTCGGTCGTCAAGCTAGTCACGTGCTTGTTAATTAGCGTTTCGACCAATCAGAAGCCGTTCTCGTGTCCTGCCCTTTCGTTTTCGAGCTTGGCGCCATTAATAAAGAAATTGTCAAAATTTGAAAAGCGGAATTCCTTTTTAATGATTTTCCGTCGTCCCTCCCTCGTATTTAAGTCATTAGAACCCTTAACAAAGAATTTATCCATGTTATTGTTAAACCATAAAACAATATAGTATCTCCATAAGTTACTCTCTCAGTCTCTCTATATAAAAATAGTGAAATCGTAAATTTTCAGTTCCAAGTGAAAAAGGAAGAAAAAACCAACAATCGACAACGGCGCTATTTTTACCTAGCCGATTTCCTCCGAGCGAAAGGGTAAAACTCGTATAACATATTTTATACATGTGTCGGTTGGCGACCAAATACCCAACTTGTTTCAAACCTGTTGGTCCAACAATGAGGCCGAGTAATATGTTAATTCTTTCATTTTATGCAGAAGTATTGAAGTAAAGGCGGTATAATAACATACGTCTTTTTTTCTACGTTTATACACTTTCATTTATACGATATAGCTTCAAAGAATCGTAAATTTCGAATGCCCTCGAGCAGGAGTTCAGTGTAATCCATGCTTCCGTCTAGTCAGTGGCGTAACTACTATGGGCTCGGACCGGGAGAACCCGGGGGCCCCCAACCCCAATGGGCCAAATGGGGGCCCCCAGGCTCAGGCTATAGAGCAAAAGCATTAGCCAGGGCCTTTGATATGTTACAATTTCGTTTTCTGACCATCAGAATTCTGTAAAATCTCTCCCCAAAGTCCGGGAAATGGTATTTCAGAGAATCTAGATTCAAAAATTTTCCGGGTGAGCATGCTCTAGACCCCCTAGAAAACTTGTGCATATATGGCGCTCGACTTGTGCCTTTGGCACTTCTACTAGGGGGGCCTTCGAAAGTTTTGAACCGGGGGCCCCCTGATATGACGTTACGCCACTGCGTCTAGTTAACCCTGAGCGAGTAAAAACAGACGGATTCGAAGCCATATAGGGTAATATTATTCGCACTTCTCACTAATTCATTTCCACATTGATGAACAGCTTACAGAATCGCTAGTAATGCTTGCATGACGGTATCATGGTAACTTGATAAAGCTATTAAGGTTTTACTCAAATCACCGGGCACCTGCTTTTTACCTCAAATTCATTCAATATATGTTTCGTTTTTCACTAGCAGAAAAACAGCTGTATCTTGTTATTAAAGTATTCGGCCTTAGTTATGACATTATAAGCTACTCACAAATTAGTCGAATAACCACTAGGGATTAGGTCGTAGCTAGGGAGCCGTATATAGCTATTAGCACGCGCTTGACGATGAAACTAATGCAATTGTGCGTGCGGTTTTGCGGTATGACAATCAAGTATGAGGCGTAATTAAAAAAATATTAAATATTGCGGAAGAAGCGACCAGTTTTACTAGACTGTTCTTCTTTGAGCTCCAATAAAGCAGAAATATAAACTAAACTAAATTTTATTTATACTCGTACCACAGATAGCTTATCATTTCTAGATTGTTCTTCCTATAGACGTCCAGTTGAAAGTCGCCGTTATTACGTGCAACATTGTGCGACATTACCTCTATGACATTACTAGCAATTTTCAAAGAAAAGTCGAATTATACTAGTTATAAATTTGGATGCACATGGGCGAAATTAGGCAACCTTGGCCCCAAAGTAAGCCTTAACACACAGACAACGTAACGGCAAAGACAACGCTAAAACTGAAATATTGTCGATTGCAGCTGGTTGCTGGTAGAAGACTTAAATAACTCCTTAAACTATAAGAATAAATGTCAGTTCACATCAAAGACAACCGATCAGTCCCAACAGTGGCGGCGCCAGGCCATAGCCAGGCCTCCAAATTTGGGGGGGCATTTGAGGGGCAAACTCAAATTTGGGGGGGGCAAGATAGAATTTTTAAAAAGGTGCCCCCCCCAGGAGATTCGCCCCCCCCCCCGCCCCTGTGGCGATATCGTTTCCCAGGGGGTGGGGCGAATACCCTAGGAATATCGCCCCTCTTTAGGACATTTGCCCCCCCATATATGCGATGTGGTTTATTCAAATAATATCATGTTTGCGTGAATTTCTATTGTTCTATTGTGCTGTGTTAGTAACTAATTCACTCGCCTACTCAAATGTACAGGTCGTATTAGAACTAATACGACCTCAGTTGACGTCACTACGGGTCGTATTAGTATTACCACATCACCTGGAAAGTTTGAGCAAAATCATCACAAAATTATGCACTGAAAAACACAAGCCCCGACAAGCCACAACATTCTCTTCAGTACAGAACGTCTTATAACGCTCGCCGACATCATTGACATTGTCTGAACACTGATTTGGGTGAAATTCACGCAAAAATAATATTGCAAAGTAATATCATGAAATGAGGAGTATTAGTCATTAAACCACCCGCTCGACTCGGGTCATTTATTAAAATTCCCTCGGGCCTACGGCCCTCGGGAATTTTAATAAATGACCCTCGTCGAGCGGGTGGTTTAATGACTAATACTCCTCATTTCATGATATTACTTATAAAAGTCGCCATAATTGCAATTGCTTTTTAATTAACCAGCGATATTTCCCGATCTACATATTTCTACAATCGTGACCTGAATGAGCCTACGGTCGTAAGAAAACTTTGACACATCTGTCTTATTTGGCAGTTTTCTCAGTTTAATTAGCAGTACCATAGATATAATGTGACATGCCAACACTGGCGAACAAGACATTATTGTCTTTGTGGCCTATAGCTTATTGAAGCGAATAATCAGCTGATTT
>CACRXK020000510.1:0-64895 GCA_902702795.2 Paramuricea clavata
TTAATCAGTTAAACATTTTAAACAACAAAGCTGTCAGGATCATGACTTTTTCTGAACCTCGATCCCATGCTCCACCTATCTACAAATTACTAGGTATTCTTCAAGTAAAAAACATTGTTTACACCCAAAAATGTACTTTTATGTACGATTACTTTAATAATAGGTTACCAGTAGCATTTTCTAATTATTTTACACACTCTTCAGAAATACATCAACATTATACTCGATATTCAACCCATAACTTTCATCTGCCATCTGTTTCTAGTAACTCAGGAAAATACTCATTAAAATTTTCTGGAATAAAAATCTGGAGTTCTCTTGATAATCAAGACAAATTACTACCTAGGAAATCTCTAATAAAAAGAATTAAAAAGAATTGCCTTGATACCTATTCCTAATATCAAATGTTTACTTACTATAATCAAATCAAACCTATTGTGTGTGATACAAATTGTTAATGTACAGTATGTGTGTATATATGTGTTTATTATATTTCTATATATATTTCTAAATTTATTTTTCTTTTGTATTATTATTTGCCTTTTTTAATTCATTGTTGTATATAGTTCTTATGGGGAATTGGCTCGAAAACTTTAGTTACTCCAATTCCCCAGCACCGTTCTCACTTTATTGTAATAATCTTGTCATTTTTTTTTTCTCGAGTGCAAATAAAATTCTATTCTATTCTATTCTATTCTATGGTGATATGTCATATAAATTGATAATTACCATATAATTTCTGGATAAATGAGTTCTCTTAATCCCTTAATGGAATACCTTTACATGTCCAGGAAACAGTCTTTGTGTTTCAACACGGTTCAATGACTGTGACTCATCGCTTGATTTTCAAAGTTGCAGTATAATTCGCTAAAGCTGAAGTGAAGACTCAGACTAATATCACTCGATCCGTATTACTATCAGACTAATGAAATGAGGTATCGATCGCTTACTTGTCAACCAAAACGTATTTTGGGTTTCTTCGAAGAAGATATAAAACCATACGTGCATTTTGCCAACCGGCAACGTTAAAAGATTACTGGGTTTAAACCAAACGTTATACGAAGGTGCGAAAGTAGAGATCAAATACGAAAAGGAACTTTACGAAGCACAAATTCTGAAAATTCACGGTAAGTTTAATGTTAGAAGTATAAATATCTAGGATTCTAGGTCTGCAACGCTTGTGTATAAGCATAAAAACGTGGTGTGAAATCGCTAACATGAATATTTTCCGACGCCCACGGTTTGTTTATGAAAAGCGAAGGGCGATAATTTCCGACGATCTACGAATAGAACTCTTTCTCAGCTGCGTCCTCGCCCGCAGACGCATGGCGCCCGCACAATGGACGCACCTGCAAGCGCCCGCAGACGCACAGTGGACGCATGATGGACGCACGGCGCCCGCAGGACGGACGCACCCCCGGGCGCCCGTGGACGCACAGTGGACGCAAGATACCCGCGTCTTGGACGCGGTTTTTGATAAGTTATTTCTTGGCAGTACTGTATTACGACAGGTGGGCGAGAGGAAACGTTTACAAAGAAGGTGATTTGGCAATGTGGAACAAAACGGAAGGTGTATGAAGTTGGACAAACCATGGACGGGCCCATGGAAAGTTATTAAACGCCTAGGGGAAGTTGTGTACAGAATGAAGTACTGTACGTGGGCTCTAACAAGGTTGGGTTGAAGCGAAGGATTGTCCGTCACAATCAGTTGAAAAGATTCTACGAGACCACAGGATCGCAAGAGGAACCTGTACAATCGGAACAAATTTCTGGACAACTCGTAGCCAATGATGGTGATACAGTTGAAAGATGTTGTCACTGTTGTCGACGGACCAGGTGCGGATGACGAACACGAGATACAACAACGAGAAGTCGAACCTGTGGTTTTGGAACCTGAAGGAAGACCTCAACGACAATTGTAGACCACCTGCCTGGCTTGTTCCGTATGAAATTAACATTTAACCTGTGGGACACAGTTCAGTTTTGGGAAAGGATAGTGTAAGGACTGAGAACTAATCAGTAATAACTGGGACATGCACACTACGACGGTGTTGTGTTGGCGCTTGTTGTGTGATTCTTGAAGATATATTTTTGCTGTTTTATTTTGTTCTCAATAAGTATATAACCATTTATTGCTTGAGTTTACATATACGGTAACTCAATCCACAAATTTGCTAGGCAATTATAATATGTTTGACATTGCCATACATGTAGCTATTTTGTATTGATAAAATTTTGTACTTGCACTCCCTTATTCTTATACAGGGTGTATAAAAAAAAACTGAACAGATTTGAAATTGCTCTCAATTTCGCAAAACACCTATTTGTATCCGTTTTTTATATATATAGCTTCTTTGGGTACTTATAATGTAGAATAATGAAAAAAATTTCTCAAACTGAAATTTTGTGATCCAGGGGGGTGTGTCTTTTCCAACAAACTAAAAATGGCTCGCGCACAAAATTTAAAAGTTGTAATCATATTTTGAGTTAACAGATGGAAACTCTGTTGGGTTTTTAATTACTGTACAAAATTTCAGACAATTTGGTTAAGTTTAAGCCCTTTAACTATTCATTTTATTCTAAAAAATCAGCCTTTCGCATGCTTAATTAATGCCTTTACCTAATTTGCATATTGTCAACATATGCAAATTAGGCAAAGGCATTAATTAAGCATGCAAATAGCTGATTTTTAGGAAAAATGTAACTTTGCGCGAATAGTTAAAGGGCTTAAACTAAACCAAATTGTCTGAAATTTTGTACAGTCATTAAAAACCCGACAAATTTTCCATCTATTAACTCAAAATATGATTACAAGTTTTAAATTTTGTGCGCGAGCCATTTTTAGTTTGTTGGAAAAGACACACCCCCCTGGTTCACAAAATTTGAGTTCAAGAAATTTTTTTCATTATTCTACGTTATAAGTACCCAAAGAAGCTATATATATAAAAAACGGATACAAATAGGTGTTTTGCGAAATTGAGAGCAATTTTTAAATCTGTTCAGTTTTTTTTTATACACCCTGTATATCTGTTAAATGCTAATATTCAACAAAATCATAATTCTATAACTACATTATTACAGTACCGTATATGATAATAAATAGCGATAATTACAATGTGTCCAGTACGTGTAATATATTTAAATGCAAAACAAAAGAATGGGTATAACTTCGTAACTACAGTAGGTACATAATAACTGTAACTGTTACAAAAATTGCGCAACTTTTACAGCACTGCCAAAATGAGTTTGCATGGGCAGCTGACAGCCTTCCATGGCGAATCAATCCCTAATTCCCTATGAAAGCACCCTACAAGTACTGTAGGTTTATCTCACATACATGACACAAACACTGACATGGCAATTCAATTTATATGCAGTGGTTAACTCACTGAGTGCCATCACTCTCCACTTGACAAGTAAAATTGTCTGACATTAGATAGGGCATATTAGGGCATAATGCATTTTACTGCTGGTAAAATTTATTACATATTTACTGCTGGTAAAATTTACATATTTACCACACTTTCTTGCCCTGAAATCATTGGGCCCATAATATTTCTACATATATCTTTGTTTCAATGGTCTTAAGGTCTTTACTCCAGTGTTTTCAATAAAGGGTAGTTACTGGCAGTTTACTGCTGCCTATTGGGCTTCTAAGACCTATTTTTGAAACACTACCTGCTATTACAATTATCACTCAAAACAATGTTACTGTACTGTAATTTCCATCTTTTTTCTATTTTGACTCAGTCTGTTATTTCTCAAAATAAAACATGCTTTAACATCTCACATTTCTTAGTTTTGGGCCTCCTTGCCATTATTTTGAATTCATAATGCTGCTCATGTACTGAAGAATCTTAGAATCTGATTGGATTATTGGCTGATGAACCTGATGCATAATAATGATTCATTACAATGCATGCATGACTACAACAACCAGAATGGGTCATTCCAGAAAACATCCACACCTCCAGTGGAAATGGAAAGTACAGTAAACCATCTGCCACTTTGGAGTTCCTAGTGCACATTATTATTGTCAAAAATGAATTTCCCCCTTCCCCTCCCAGAGGCACAAATTTCCTCAGAAGGGGAGCATGTTGATTATTTCTGGGACAACCCAATAGTCAGGGCCGTAGCAACCGGTGTGTGTGTGGGGTGCAACACTCCACTAATACAGTAGTAGCTCAAGAGCAATTTCAGGTAGGGCGTAAAAAAAAAATTACCTGTGGTTCCGGTTCCCGACCGACCCTATTATTTTTTCAACGCGATTGACCGTGCGACCCTATTTTCTCCAGGTGGTTGCGGGCTGCTGGTACAGCGTGCCAAAATGGCGTCTGTTATCACACTAATTATTGAACCAAATTGCCTAAATTCGTCCATAGGAAATACGCATCTCTAGTTAATATTGATGTCAGGACTCTACTGCAAATCGCCCAGCAAAAAAGCAGCAAAACCATGAAAAAATTATTAAAAAAAAAATTATTTCCGACCTACCGACCCTAATTTTTTCACAATCTGAAACCGGAACCACAGGTATTTTTTTTTTACGCCTAGATTTCCAGCAAATTTTTAGGTAAATTCAGGTAGATTTTAGGGGTGCACTGGAACCAATTTTTTAAGTTCCGGCCGGAACAGGATGTGGCCGGAACTGGAAAAAAGTTCCGGCCAGAACCAGAACTGATTTATTAAGCCATATATAGTCATATGTTACTTTGTCTGCTGCCAGACAGGCAGATACTTCAAGTCATCAAGGAGAGAGTTTGCAAATGTTATAGAATAAAAAGATTGACAAACATTAAACATCACAATCATGAAGTGTTAATGGTGTAGATTTTCCTTGTGTAGTCCAGATTTCTCCCTACTGTGAACTTTTGTTAGACACAAAAACGTTTGATATTCTATCTCTCTGAAAATAACAGAGTTCTGGTTCCGGCCATGTTTTTTTTATTAGTTCCGGCCGGAACCGGAACTCTGAAAAATCGGGGTTCCAGCCGGAACCAAGTTCCGGTGCACCCCTAGTAGATTTCCAATAGAATTTTAGGTAAATTCAGGTAATTCTGAGGGCATAATAAAGTGAATTTGGAAAAATAACTATATCTGTGAAAAAAGGTTTTGTATTTTCGTAAAAATTAATTAAGATATCTCTGCAAAATCTAATCTCAGGTAAATCTAACCTCCCCAAAGGCAAAGTCCTCGAAACGGCCTTGCCAATAGTTGCTAGGATTTACTAATTCCATCTCTATTAATTAGCCATTAAATTGCATTGCACCCTTGAAAATGTTCTCAAGTGTGTATTTCATAATTTCCACGGCACCGCACAAGATAGCAGAAAGATATCGCCTGCTGCGGCTGGGTCTTGAACCAGCAACCTTCAAATTGCTAGATTGACGCTCTACCAACTGAACTACACGGTCAGACGGATTTAAGACTGGAAATTATGAACTATATACTGAATGTTGTAAACATACTTGTTTTTATTATATGGACAATGGTGTTTTACTGGAAACTAAAACACTTGTAGAACTCATATGTCACTACATCCGGGGCCAGGTGCGCGTATTTTCCGTATTTCACCCCTGCTAGTGACATACAAAGTTTTGAAAATTTCCTGCCATTTTCACTGTTGTTGTTTTGAAAATACAAATGGTCTTTGGTTCGTATTACGAAACGAAATTAACGTTGGAAATAAAATGAAAACATTTAAAAGACATCTTGAGATAAGTAAAATTTATTCTAGTTTTATGTTTGCAGTATAATTTTAAAAATATCACTTTTATACTGGCCTTTCGCGTGCTTATTTACATGTCGTCTTTGTGTGTATTTTTGTCACTCTGAATAAGTCCATATAATAAACAGAACATTAAACGGTTGCGAGAAGATATGGATTTATGTTCTCGTGTCAAAAACAATATCTCACTCGTTCGCTGTGCTCACTCGTTTGATATTGTTTTTGCCACTCGAACATAAAATCCATATCTCTTCGCAACCGTCTAATATCCTATATATATTAATTCAGCATCAAACTATACTAGTTCTGCAAGTGTTGTGTTGTTGTTCACTCCATAATATGATAATGCATCCTAATGCACCAAACTTTATTATTTTACTCTGTCTAATGCCAGACAATTTTACTCGTCAAGGGGAGAGCGCTGATACTCAATGGGACGTTAATCAGCACAAGATGTATTGTGCCTTAATCTTAATGTGCCCTTTACTCTGTCTAATGCCAGATAATTTTACTTGTCGAACAACTATGAATCTCACTTTTTGGTACCAAAATAAATTTACAACTGCAGCTTTCTTACTCATCATATTTGCTTATGATGACGTCATTGCGCGCGAAGTAAACATAAATAAAATTTAGATTTGGCGGGAAACCACATTGAACCATGCATGAATATTTGGACAGTCATGATTTGAATTGATTTCATATCGAAATCTATCGGTTATTCCTATTTTTTAATACCTTAGTGTTTCTGAGACATCATGCGCCATCTTATTCATTTCTTCGTGTTCTTCTGACGGCACCTCCGGCTCGACACGATTAAATGAAATCGGCGCGCCATGACTGACTTGACGTTCAAAATTTGCCGTATTTTCAGCCATTGCTGTCGGCATTGTAGCAGGTAGTCTTATCTTTACAACTGTGATTTCATATCATGGAATGCATGGTATAACGAGGATAAAAAGGCACAAATTTTCAATGCTTGCGGCAAATTTATATGTCGTAGTCGAGGTCGTAGTCGAAATTGAATAATCGAATTGTTTATTTGTCGAATTGTCGATGTTGTCCAGTGTTTCCACAACGCACCATTCAAATTTCTTTGATTTTGCCTTAAAATTTCCTTGAATTTCCTTGAAATGGTGGGATGTAAAGCTAAAAGTTCCTTGCAACCTCGTTCCCAGGGCAAAAAGGCCCTGGGAACGAGGTTGAGTTCCTTGAAA
The DNA here is from genome assembly GCA_902702795.2 of Paramuricea clavata. Classification (NCBI taxonomy): domain Eukaryota; kingdom Metazoa; phylum Cnidaria; class Anthozoa; order Malacalcyonacea; family Plexauridae; genus Paramuricea; species Paramuricea clavata. The sequence continues at coordinate 6,946 of CACRXK020000510.1, forward strand.
TTTTCTTGATTAACCGAGGATCAGCTAACTGAGCATTCAAAAACTTCTGCTCATATTTCTTCTTTTCAGGAATAATTTTAACATACCCACTGGGCACTGGCGCTATAGAGTGGCCAGAGGGAGGTCCCGGCCCCCATGGTAAAATATGCCCCTCCTTGGAAAAATTCTGACTAGTACAAGCATGTGCGTTATATTTTCATTTCTTGTAATGGAAATTTTATATCTTGCTATGTTTGAAATGTTCTGGATTCGTTTGTGATTAAGTAGAGTTAAGCAGCAAAATCGCAAGGATTTCTAGTGCGATTTTCTCCTTCTGATGGATGTGAACGAGTAGATGAGTTACGGAATGTTCGGAGTACATCAGGCATTAAAATAAGCGTGTCCTTGTACACACTTTGTGTCCTTGTAAAAGGCGAATGTGCCCTTGTGAAATTGAAAAATGCGTACTTGAAAATATATTAAACTAAAAGGGGGGGATAAGTCCCTTCTGCGCATGTGCCCGGCGTTTGTTTATGTTTTGATACATTACACATGTTATAACATGAAGTATTGGCATTTTATAACAATATTTTATCAAACATGGCGATTGAAATGAGCGAAACTTTATATAGTTCACTTGTTTGTGTGGTGGTGCCTGCTTTTTATGAGAAATATAGAAACTTTTGACTTGTACAAGTTTGAATAATTTTACTTTTGAACCGCATAGCGTGATAAACACGCCGAATCATGCATGAAGTATGATCAACCGACGAATATGAATTGCTCAATGCCCGATTGCTCTTTACTCAACAACAAGCTGACAATATGGAGTACAGAACAGTAAGTTTAATGGTTTATATGTTGTTTGTTGTTGATAAATTCTAGTCTGCATGTTTTTGCATGGATTAACGATATATGAGAGCTTATCTTTCGTAAATACTGCACAAAATATATACCGCATTTGAATTGTTAGTAGATATATTTTCATCTACAATTTATAAAATTGATATACGAGTTGGACAATATTTTAAACCAACTGCATGTCCTGGTTATATATAGCTAAATTCTTAAAGCATATATAATTATTTTATTTGCAAAGATTGAAATGGTGAACAAAACAAGTTTTGACTTTTTTCCCCATTGCTAGCAGCAGCCTTGTCTTTGCCATTTCTCATGCTATTGTAAATTATGCAATTAACCATGCTTCCATGCATTAGGACACTTTCTCAAACATTATAAAGGCAGATTGCGATTGGGACAAGCGGTTAATAGCATGAAGCATGAAGATCTCTGAAAGAGGCAAACCTATAGTCTGACTGCATTCTTTAATTTTGAGCCTTTCTATGCATGACAGGATTTAGTGTAAGATGTAAATGTTCAAGACTATCTGTGGAGAAAACATCGAATGATAAAGCTAATGGTGAAATTCAAACGGGTTGCTGACTGTAATGAGTGCCGCTGAGAGGGGGGGGGGGATTTTGGGCTTGGGAGTGATGGGACCCCAGATTGATGGGACCTCAGATGAAAGGGACCCCCCCCCCCCAAAGTCCCTTAAATTTTCTTGATACAAGATTGCTTAACCAATAATATAAATCCTAGCTGTGTCAGTGCTGGATAAATGATAATGCAATAAAGTGCAATATATTATAAAACACTGCTTCTCCTGTTTTACAATTATGACATAGGGACCCGTGGGAAAGTTTTTCCCTGTACCCCACACAACCTCTCGGTGTCCCGGACTGTTACCACCACCAAGTTCAACAATCAGATGGAAATCTTCATAGCTGGGGCTACTGTATACATTTTGTACCCATACCAACACAAGAAGGAATAAGTGTTTTTCAAAATGAAGGTGATATTGCATAATTATTAAGAGGACAAGACTGAACTCTATCAAGAACTCCCATCAAGAACCCCCATCAAGAACACTGTAATTCAAACAAAATGTTTTTGGCACAAATGTTCTGAAACAATAATTGCCAGGCATTATCGAGAAGATGTTCTTGTTTTAAATAACAACATAAACATGCATGCAAAACATCTGACATGCAGCATACAAACAGGATGCTATATGACAATGTCATAGCTACTGTGCCTTACCATAAATCCTCTAGCTATTGATATGCCCCCCCCCCATATCAATAGCTGTAATACATTTCAGTTTTAGAAAGGTGGGTGATGCCATGGGGACTTACATCTATTTTAGAGGGGGGGGGGGGAATAGGGGATTTATGGCAGATGGAATAATTGAAGGGTTGTTGCCTAGTCAACATTTGATTTCACTATTGTATGCTGGATACACTTCTTACTAGAATATCATGGTATAAAATAATATAATGTACAATGTCAGCTAGTGTTAATAATTTAATTAATGGCAGTTCTGAGTTGTCAGATCTCAAGACATATATTCCAATACAAATTCCAATATATCACCAGACAAATCTTGTGATATTGAAGCTCATTTTCAACTCCAGAATGCTAAAAGATACTACCATGCATTGCTTTTAATGAGAAAATAATATAGTAACTATAAAGATTATACAGTTGTCATATTTATTACTTCCTGAGGTGTAACTTCATGTACTGTGGGTGTATATCACAAAATCGTAAGAGTTCCAAGGCAACTCAACTATCATGATAATGACTATATACCTCATGCTACTATGTTTCAGCCTACAGTATGAACGTTTTCCAATACTAAAATAAAACTTTGCATGCATATACAAAAATTTATCTAGCTTGAAAGTTCGATAATTTTATACAACAATCATGCTATGTGAAATGGCATACGCATACAATGTTAATATAAAGATTTATATTCAGATATCTGGTTATAGATTACAAACAATTGTATATAGTAAAATAAATGTAGAAATAAAAATAAAGTTATGAAGCCGTCTTGAATAATAGCGCATCAATAAAAATATTAACAGTAAATTGTACTATTGTAGTTATGGTTTCAAATCTCTTGACTTTCTTTGCCGGGGACGAATATTCGATCAGATCTGATAAATAAATATTAAATACATAGTCAGCATATAAATCCAATGCAATAGAATCCCAGCATAGAATTTCTGACCAAAATTACTATTTAACAACAGTTAAAACCCAAGTATAAACAAAACATTTACCTGAATATAAAAGACATCGTAGCAGACAACACATGTCGATTGGGCTATTCCATTTAATATCCGTACCCCCCTGTCGAGGATACATGTTTTTCATTGTCATACCCCTGAAGAATTCCAAGCTCAAAACTGTTTACCCTGAAGAATTCCAAAATTCCAAGCTCAAAACTCTTTACCCCTGAAGAATTCCAAGCTCAAAACCTTTTACCCCTGAAGAATTCCAAAATTCCAAGCTCAAAACCCTTTACCCCTGAAGAATTCCAAGCTCAAAACCTTTTACCCCTGAAGAATTCCAAGCTCAAAACCCTTCACCCCTAAAGAATTCCAAGCTCAAAACCCTTTACCCCTGAAGAATTTCAAGCTCAAAACCTTTTACCCCTGAAGAATTCCAAGCTCAAAACCCTTCACCCCTGAAGAATTCCAAGCTCTGAAAAATTTCAATCTCAAACCTCTTCACCCCTGAAGAATTCCAAGCTCAAAACCCTTTACCCCTGAAGAATTCCAAGCTCAAAACCATTTACCCCTGAAGAATTCCAAACTCAAAACACTTTACCCTGAAGAATTCCAAGCTCAAAACACTTTACCCCTGAAGAATTCCAAGCTCAAAACCCTTTACCCCTGAAGAATTCCAGGGATCCTCGACAGGGGGGGTACGGATATTAAATGGAATAGCCCAATTTTGATCACAGGTATTCACAGCGTGCTGCACTGAATATCGCACAAACGCACTTTTAGGGCAGCTTTGCTGGCGTAATATTCTTTCCGTGTTCTCTTGTTGTTTTATATGTTTCTATAATTTACTAATAGGTGGATTTGGTTTCATAAAAGTCGCAAATTTGTTGAAACCTTTTCGAATTCTATATAAATATTTTACATTCACTCCTCATCACCTCATGTGGAATATAAACATCGCGCGTGTATATCGCCAATTATGGGACTGGAAACGAGAGGTTCATTTCCGGTGGAGTCCCCTGTAAACAAACGCCGGGCACATGCGCAGAAGGGACTTATCCCCCTCTTTAATGTAATCCATGCAAAATGGCCAAAGATTTTGCAAATTCTGTTCCCAGAACTCTGGAAATGCCATTTCAGAGACCCCCTTAAAAGCTCGCGTCTTCGACGCTAAACTGTCTAAACTTGTGGCTAATTCGCCACTCGTTCTCGTGAGTCTGCGGATGCATTTATACCAAAAATACGCCTCTGAAGGCAAAGTGTGTCCTTGTAAAAATTCCGTATTTTAATGCCTGGAGTACATGTACCCTCATCTGAACATTCATAACTTATCCACTCGTTCACATCCATCAGAGGAATCGCAGCAAAAATTGCAAGTGTAAACGAGGCTCTTGTCGGGTGCAAGTATTTAGAGATTATTTTGTCTTTTTAGATAGTATTTTGTCTTTTGCTTTTGATTTGTACGTACATCGGGCGTAAAATTCATCTTCCTACCTCTAAGTATATCTACGTTTTTTTTTATATTCCTCATTCCAAATTTTATGAAACTTCCATTCATGATCATGCTTAATTTAAATTAATGTTAAAATATTCTGTCAAAATCTGAATGGCACAGATCTATTGTAGCCTCTTAAACCGTAACAATGGCTTCAGCAAGTTGAGTAAATACAGGAAGACGAAATAAACTAGAGACTACTAGTGTCTATTTACTGCAGTTAAAATACATCTTCCTAGATATGTTGCTGTATAATTTGTCACAGTACAGGAGTGCAGGCATTTTTATAAACTGACGTGTACAAAATCGGTCAAAAACTGCGAGGGAAGTTCTGTCTCTGCATGTAAATTGCATACAAATAATTCGCTTTTTTGTTTGGCCATGCATACGCGTGGTATTCACGTGGTAAAAGACACGGAACGCATGCATGTCGAGTATCGTGGACTGCGGAGTGGCGGTGTGCTAAGCTATAGTATCATATATATAGAACAGCCGAGCAAGGAGTGCGCGGTGTGCGGAGTACTGAGTCAAAAAAAAATGTTTGTATATAATCTGGGCATTTGATTTTACCTATAGTATATAGATTTCGTGTTTTCTGTACCATTTCAGACGAATTGTATGAGTTCATAGGTAAAATCAAATCATTCAAATGCTTAGAATAATTAACATATATATACATTACTTTCTAAGATCCGCATTTCACACTCCGTTTTTCAACCATACCCAAGGATTTGTATATGACATATTGAATATTTTTATCAAAGATATCATGCATACATCAGATCAATGATAAAATACTATTGTTAAGTCAAAAGTCCTCATTACGCATTCAACATTGAAAGAGAAATGTTGTTAGTGAAGTTGATTTTCCTTATCAACGCCATACTCGTTACTGAGGCGGTAAGTTACTTTAAGAATTTTATTTTGTCCTTTCTATTAAAAATATACCATGCTTATATATAGCTATATATGCTTATTTGAAAATCCTTTATACTTTCCAAACGTTTGTAGTAGTGTCTAATACGGTACTTACGGTTTTAGTATATATGGTAAATCGGTAAACGACTCAGGTCGAGATGAACCATTCTTTAAGTTCTGGACTGCTTTACACCTACAATAACTATTGTATTTTTTCATATAGTGGGATTGGAGTTCCTCCTTTTATAACATGCTTGTGAACTTTTCTGCAGGTGGAAAATGTCGATTTACTGTCTAATAGTACAACTATGAGGCAGTAATATGACTGACTATATTGATCTACAACCATACAGCCCTCTTGGGTTAAAGACAGTCACGACTATATCAGAAACTAATTTATAATACTGAAGTGAAGAAAAGTGCAGATGAAAAATATTTATAGTGAAATTGCTTGATACTTGGCCTCACCTTTTTTCAATTTAGATTCCAGATAAACCTGGAAACTGCGATAAAAGTACTAAAGGAAACCAGGTTGTCATAAAAGATCGAGAAGGAGAGGCTAAGCTGTTATTTGCGATGAAAATGGGAAAATATTTCGCTGGAAAATGATTGATGGTAAAATATACGTTATCCATGTAACTATGTTTTATTTCAGGTTTGATGAGTTTTACTTTACGGGAAGGGAAAAAAAGAATTTGCTGACCTATTTTGTACACTATTACATTAAGTTAAAAATCAGGACCCCATTTAAGTACTGTATATTTTGGTTTTTGCTAGTATATACATTATAAAGTTACAAGTTTAAGCTTCTAGCTGAAACATATTCGGGTGATTGACTCGAATGAAGTGTTGACAAAAGAGAGTTATCTAGTGCCAATTAGTTAACTAACCTGCATAGCAGGCGTATACAGCTATTTCAATTAATGTTGTCCAAAGCGGAAAAGTCGAATACGAGCGCGAAAGGCTGCTGGGAATCGCTAATAAATTCATTCGTGTACTTGCGATTCCCAGCAGCCTTTCGCGCTCGTATTCGACTTTTCCGCTTTGCTCGGGGGACAACCTTAATTGAAATAGCTGCATAAACGCCTGCTATGCAGGCGAGGGATTAACCATATTTTATGAGTGACATTTCGAAATGACGTCACGAGGATTAGTGCATGTTGGATTAAGGGTTAGAAGAAATATATTATATTTGAAATGTTTGATTATTATATATATCTGATAGTTTACTTATATACATTATCCTTTTTACTGAATAGTAATTAATTTAATTGTTGCATATCATTGCCGTTTTGTAACTGCATACAAATTTTTTATGCATGCATGGGAACTTAATTAGTGTACAAACATGACTAACGTACAGACATCATGCCAGTTCACATACTAAGCATTTCACTTTAGTTTTGTCGTTTGTTTCAGAGCTTACTTCACTTGGCATATACTGATTTTAATTGATCGAAAACACTCTCCTCTAGTCAATTATATACGAGTAGTAACATAGGATTAGTAACATAGAATAGTTGAGAATTGTAGAGATAAAGTAGGGATAGTAGAAGACATTTAGATTTTAGTGGTGAGACCATGCCCATGGGGTTGACGAGCGTGCATGTTTTGACTAACAATTACGTAATTTGTTTCCCCCTGTAATATTATGTAATTTGGCTAAAAGGCTCTGCAGAGGAGAGTGGATTGAAAACTTTATCCAAATCTAAAAACGTTTTATGACTTTAAGATTTTCATATCACTTCATTACATTTTGTATTACATATGCCATATTAAGTTCATTTATACTTTAATTAATATTTCAGCTTCTTTCAACAGTATTTACCATAATAGCCTAGAACATAGCGTATAGTAGACTCGGAGAAGGCGAAGAAGTGGGATATTTTCACTTTATTATTCAATATTTTACCGCATTATTCAAACAACCTAAAATATCTGACGACGGGATGGGGGCAAATATTTCTTAGAATTTTGTTTCGAATATTCATATACCTACAATCAATATTCAATATTCCTACCTCAAATATTCATATTCCTATCACAAAGATTCATACATTCAAACTACTTTAAAACCAATATATTCAATATTCAGTATCACGCCTCCAATCCCAGAAATAGATATAAGATATATAGCCTTCTTATTTGCATTCGTGCATGCTAAATATTGATTCTTATCGTTCAAACATACCAAATTTTAAGAATTTTGTATCACTGCACAATTTTGTGCAAAGGTTAGCCGAGCAGAAGCAACACCCTGAAAATTTCTGAACACACCCTTATAATAATATGTAACCACAAAACAGGCTACAATTGATCTTCAAGAATGCCAAAACCAACATACATTGCATGCACAGCACCCAGTGTTGCCCAGGGAAATTTGGGGGCCCAGGGCAAAATTTGACTTGGGCCCCCTCGTGATTCCATGCATCTTCCAACACTATGATTGGGGGGTCTGGGGGCATTCGTCCAGGTTCTAGAAATGACCAAATCCTGCAGTGCATTGTGGAAATCTAGTTGACAGTTATATCTTGTTTATTTCACTTGGATTTGGCCATTAATTTCTGGTTCCCCAGGGCAAATTGCCCCCTCCACGCGCGTACTCCCCTATGTGACCTTGACAGCACCTGCAGTTAGGGTTATCTATACCAACATAGTTTTATAACACATGCTTGAAGAAAAGAAATATTTTCGTCTTGGCAAATTAAAGGCGGTTGGGCGTGACAAACCTCTAGAGACTGGAGGAGTTCCAGGGGCATGCTCCCACAGACAATTTTGTCATCTAGGATTTCTAAAAGGGAAATTTCCTGCAATGTGCGGGGATATTCTATAGAATTCTGAACATCATATATTAATTACAAAAAGTTCTTACAAAATTACAAAAAGTTCTCACTCCATCTTCCAAGTTCAGGCTTTGTTCATCTGATGAACCTTAAGTATAATATTAGTGCGGACGTTCGATAATTTGGCAGTTTCAATTTCATTCAAATTAATATAAACTCATTCAAAATGTTTTGATTAATACTGTCAAGTGTGATTTTTTTTAGTTCAGTGTTTCTAGTCATTGCTTCATTTTCTTGTTAATTAAAATTAAACTTATCACAGCAAATTTTATCACTGTGTATTTTACATTTTATCATTGCATATTTTACTTTTATCACTGCACCAAATTGGTTATCACTGCACACTAAAATTAGGTATGCTTTCAAGGATATTCCTATGGCAATGTATTTGACCCAGCTGTTGACTGCTCAGATATTATGAACAATCTTCCCGAAGCTATGACAGGTGTTTACTGGATAAAAACTGACAAAGGACCACGCAAGGTAAATTGAAAGACTGTATTTTGGTCAGTCATATAATTTCCTTTAATCTTTTCATCCCTTCAACTATTAAATTTTAGATTAACCAGGAAATTTTTAACAAGGGTGTTTTTAAAGTGTATACATACAATAGTTAATAAATAGTACAAAAAATATATATAAAAATATGTAAAAATTATATTTAGGGCTAGAGGTGCACAGATAAACTTAATATATATAGTAGAATAGACTTGGTCTTTCAATGACCAATTTTAGTTAATGTTATGAGAACATTGGAACACTGGAATAGATGTGATAAAAAGAATAAACAACTAATTATCCAGAATAGAGGGCAAACGTAAATGAGATACTGAATTGTGCAGTGAATAATTTCTACAAAAACGTTATGTCATCCAATTTTCATCCAAATTTTGATCGATTTGCCTTTAGCCTACGGCTAGCAGCTCCAGAAATGCTACTTACAATAATGGATATAATATCCATAGACTAATTATAAAACGTATCATCTCCTACTATTTTGTAAAGCCAGCTAGAAATACTGTCTGCTCCCTAGCTAACACAATGTAGGTCATGCAGAACATTGATTAAGTTTCTTTTTAAATTTTTGTTACATGCATTTTTTTTCTTTTTGTACATCAGTATGTTAAAATTATATTTCGTGTTCTAGGCTTGGTGTGACATGGAGACGGACGGTGGGGGATTTATTATAGTACAAAATTCTCCTGTATCTTGGGATGTACCCTCTCAATCTATACTTGTCCACCCACTTGATTCACGACGATGGTCCAGTTTGTTTGGCAACATGTTTATTAGAGATTTTCGAGTACAAATTTCAACATCAAAAAGTTTTTCCAATACTAAAGCTGACTGGTAAATATTACAGTTCTATAGGCAGGCAATTCATTACGTGACGTAACGAGGCGCGCACTTAATACATCTAGAACTTTCATTTGAAAATATCATATAAAGGGCTTCTATTTCTCATTTTCGCCCCTTTCCTTCGGATCTTCATCGAATTCCTTTCTGGCGCTGCATGGGCTCGATCTGGAATGGTGGTTAATGTATAATTTATTTTGAATGAATCTCCAACAACTTCTTCCCCTCACGACCTTACCCTACGAAATAGTCACCCTTTATATTTACCAAACAAAGCTGCGCAAATAACGTTCAAACCAGAGATAGCAAAAAGAATGAAGTAGTTGCTTAGTAACACACAAAATTGTGTTTTATTATAAAATACCCCACGTTCTTAGCCATAAAGGGATAGGGGACAGGTAACTGCCACCCCCCCCAAGAAAACCCCCCAAAAAACATGGAAATTCGGGCAAACACTAGGAAAAATCAAGAAAATTCGGGCAGATTTATCAGAAAATAGGTCAAATTCTGGTTATTTCATTACAATTCTCCAAAAAATTCGGGCAAACATTCAACTGCCCCCCGGAAAGCATCAGCCCCTTACGCCTATGTTTTTAGCCGATTTACATCATAAAATATTCACAGGATTTAAAATTCATTATACTAGTATCATTTAGAGTTGAAAACATCTTACAAGAAGATCTTATAAAATATTACAAGTGATTAAAATTTTAATTTCAGGTATTATCGTTTCAATTCAGCGCGAAAGCTTACTCAACTTCTTCTGTTCGACAAAGATGGTTGTAGCAGCCACCATCCTGGCATTGGTGATGTTCAACTTATCAAAGATCTTCGCAACAAGAAAACTGTGTCGACACAATTTCAGTGCTCGAGATTTGGTACTCATTTTCATAAAAGCCTGGGATGGGTTAGTGTACAGGTCATGGCGTATGGGATATATTATAACAACTGGTAAAACATTCAGGGGCGTGGTTACCGGGGGTGGCACCCCCAATAATTTTGTGGTCAATGCTCCACAGTTGGTCAACAGCTAGCTTTTCTCGTAAAAATATATTTAAAAAACTCATTAATAATATATATATATATATATATATATATATATATATATATATATATATATATATATATATATATATATATATATATATATATATATATATATATATATATATATATATATATATATATATATATATATATATATATATATTTCAAAAACTCATTAATAATTCATGAGGAAAACACAAAGAGAAATCATAAGCGTGGCGTGTCTTTATATGTGATAAAACACGCTTCAAATTTCAACTTGTATTTTCTCAGCTAATACAAAGTTATTTTGGAAAATTATTTCGCCAATGCCGTGATCTAACTGAGACGTTTTTGAAGCTGTTTAATAAACTCGTAGTTTGTGTTTTATCACATATAAAACACTTCGCTACGCGTCGTGTTTTATATGTGATAAAACACTCCTACTCGTTTATTAAACAGTACATATATATATATATATATATATATATATATATATATATATATATATATATACTTATATATATATATATATATATATATATATATATATATATATATATATATATATATATATATATATATATATATATATATATATATATATATATGGTCTCCTACATATATCATTGGAATATTTATTGATATTTTTAGCTTAAAAATGGTTCTCTTTCAGGGAAAGATGAATGATTGTCTCGGGTCTCCCTGTAATTCAGGATTTGCCGTTCTCAAATTAACCACCACCGGTTCTTTCAGGTTAGCTATATGCATATTCCTATCAGTCGAATTATTCAAATTAATTTTATCGAGTGATAAATTATTAATGACCATTAATATTTTCACCGCACTGTAGTAATTCAGTTTTCGACGTTTTTTACATGCAATTATGATTTTTAGTGTACAGATTATACTAACAGTAATTTTGAAAATACTAGCATTATAATATGCTGCTTTAATCTAGAACTAAAATGCGATCATACTTTTTCTACTGTATATCATTATTGCAGTTTCAGTGTGGTTTCATCCAAATCAGGAATTCGAAATAATTCAACTGCATTTATTGGTTGTGATCGGGGCAAGGTATATTTCAGTTAATGATATGTTTTCAAAGGCCATGCATGTATTTGCCGAACTAAGAGTCAAACCACTGCATGTCATTAACTTTTCCTAATAAGTATTATATAGACATTAACTGATTAAAATCACCAGCTCTAGTGAGGTGGCTTAACGCAAAATCTATTTTAAACTTTTCTCAGACCTCAAAATTGGGGCGAGTAATTAAATTTTGGGATCCTAGTAAATATTCAAAGTTGATAACCAGTTAAAGGTCTGAGAAAAGTTTGGTCGTTGTGTCCGATCAGTAACGTTGTCTTAAACCACCTGACTATATATTGTTATAGTGTTGTGCTTGTTACGGTCCATCGAGTGACAAAGATTATTGTGCTCCAAAGTGTCAGTCAATCAATGGCGGGACAATACTAAGCGAAAAAAACGAAATTCATGCTTGGTTCTGGGTACGCACGACTTTGCCAAAACGTGTTTGGAAGAAATGCATGGAGTATGAAAAAACTGATCAAGGAGGGAAAATTATCAAATGGCATGTTGATGACGATAGCGGAGTTCCAAGAAAGGTACTGATAGGTCACAGAATAAAGAAATATAACTGCATATATAACGCTCGGTGTGGACTAATACTTTTGAGAGGCGTAGGCTTATTGCAAAGTGGGCGTATTTACCCTGAAAAGTACAGTAAATACTAGGTATAAACTCAGGATCGGTGAAATAGACGAAAGCTAGCAAGACGAAATATACACTTGCAGGAGACAAGTAAACCATGCAAAAATCTTACTCCAGTAATTTTTTCGGGATGCTTTATTTCAGAAACTTTATAATGCAACGTCGTCCTCTAAGAAGGTAAATTGTGGGGTTCCACAAGGATCAAACCTTGGTCCTCTTCTATATTTGATTTATGTTGATGATCTCCCTAACTGTTTGGAGAACTCACATGCTGCAATGTATGTTGACAACACAAATATTAATTACAGCGCGTTCATCTAGTTTATGTAATATGGACGAATCCTTAGGGATGTTTTAAAGGGACTTAAATGGTACAAGTATTCATGCATGCATGCATAAATCATAAGTCAAGAATTTATTAATGCATAAATTATTCACGCACTGCCGTTCAACTCTTCAGCCTAGGAAAGATAATCCAGTTTGATGAATTTTACATCCAGTTTTTATCCAAATTGGACCAAAATTAATTCAAAAGTCCTGGCCTGTGCCCATTAACTCCACAACCTTTACTTCGAATGTGTGATTTTTTTCATAGGGACCTTGTTCATATCCTGGAGATGTGAGACTCAACGATGGAGTATGTATTATCTACTATTTTTATTTGATTACTACAAGTTTACTTTAATTCATCCCATCGTTTGAAGACCACATTAATATTATATTGAATGAGTGTCTGGTAACATTATCATTTTTGAAGGTGGCTGTAGTAGGCAATAACGAAACTTTACAAAGGCTTCCAAATATCGAAGGACTTCTATCGTACCGCGCCGACAACAAAAAACTATATCTGAGAGGAAAACATCATTGGAAGGCGATGGTGAACGAAGGGGAGGTACGATGAAAGTATATTGCTTAAATTGAACTCATTTTGTCTTAACAAATCCAGTTATTAGATAAAATGCCTGTGCACTTGTCGAAAATACAGTCTTATATCATGCAAAAATAATTCTCATCACAATTCACAATCCTATAAGATCTATAGAATCTAGAAGTTCAAAAATATAAACTTCTCATTCTATATTCAATTTAGTACCTAAATAAAGTTTATCTAGAAACACTCACCTGTCAATCATTCCACAAAACAGTGAATCGATCTAAAGTGTTCCCGAACTATCCTTTCACATGTGATGTGAACCTTTACTTTCAACGTGATAGAATAAACAAAAAAGGTTAAATGTGCATTTTCATATATGTGAAATGTTCATGCCGATGTCCTCACACAATTTTAAGCCGGTTACAGACAAGCAAGTTTTCTATGACAAGTTTTTATGTGACAAGTTTTATTTGCCAAGTGCACGTGTGTACATGCAACAAATTTTGTATGACAAGTTTTCATATGACAAGTTTTATTTACTGGTGTGAACGTGTCAACAACTTTACTTTGACAATTTATTAGTAGCCAGCTGGCCAATCACATCAAATGCTCAGATTGCTTTGACAAGTTCTCTTTGTTGACCCATACAGACGAACAAAAGTTGTACTTTGACAATTTTTCTATGTTGTAAAGCCGCGTCGTATTGACGTTATCTCGCCACGATTGCCCAACCATGACCGGCTGCATTCCCTTAATTTGTTGAAGCCTCTATCATATCACAATCCTTCAAACTGTATTTATATTCCTACAAAACCTCAACAGAAACCTGCAGGATCTGCTTATGTATTTGTTCCATCTTTTATGCTATCAAATCTCATGTCCTTAGCTCCGAAAATCGACGAAATCCGTGAAGTAATTAATCATGCATACTTAGATTTCGTATGCATAACTGAGACATGGCTTCGCGAACACATCGCTGACAACATCATCGCAATTTCTGGATTTAATGTGATTCGGCGTGATAGAGTCGCGGGTCTGCATGGTGGTGTTTGCATGTATGTTAAGGATTCTATAAAATTCAAAGTTCTAGACGAATATATGCATCCTAACTTTGAAGTTTTATGGACACAAATAAGCCCTCAACGACTCCCAAGGGGCATCTCCAGTATTGTAATTGGTACCGTTTACCATCCGCCGAGCTCTATGGATTCCCTTATGCTAGATTACTTGTACAATAGTTTATCTTCTATTGAAGCTAGTTTCCCAGGCTGTGGTATAATCCTCCTCGGTGATTTCAATCAATTAAACGGCTCGCGACTCTGCAACTTCTATAAACTTAAACAAATAGTCAATTTTCCAACGCGTGGTAGTAACACTTTGGACAAAATTTATACCAATCTAAAGAGGTTTTATAGCCCTCCAGTTAAGATGTCCCCGTTTGGTTTGTCTGACCATGCTTCTATTGAAGTTAAACCTCTAGAGCGAACCAATCTACCTAAACCCAAGATCACCGTGAAGTCAAGGGACATTCGGCCTTCGAAGCGCCTTGCAATGCGTTTGTATCTAAAGGAAGTTGACATTTCAACACTAATTAACAGTCAGAGGTCGTGTGAAGACAAAGTAAAGCTCCTGGAATTAATCATTAATACCGGGATGGACAGGTTACTTCCTCTAAAGTCTAAGACCATTGTAACAAGCGAGCCACCCTGGATCAATCAGTCTCTCAAATGTTTGATTCGCAAGCGCCAGAAAGCTTTAGACCAGGGAGACGAAGTTCTATTTCGCACACTGAGAAATCGAGTAAATCGTGAGCGGAAAATATGCCGTGCTAAGTATTACAAGTCTAAAGTCGAGCATTTGATGGAGTGCAAACCTGCATCGTGGTGGAAAGAAGTGAAAAAGTTAAGTGGAATGACAACTGTCAACTCATCCCAGACAGACCTAGTCTCTACGCTACAGCATATTGGTCGTGATCAAGGAGAGGGAACTGTCAGCAATACTGTCCTTGCCAATGTTATCAATGAGGCATTCCTTGCCCCTATGAGTCATTTTACACCTTTACAAACCGAAGAATTTGTACCAAACAGCCCAGTGTTCGAATGCTGCTGCCTCCAAGTGTCCGAGTTTTCTGTTAACAAGAAACTGTCTACGTTAAATCCAACTAAAGCAAGCGGACCCGACGGTATACCGAGTTGGCTCTTAAAAGACAATGCCGACATATTTGCTGCGCCAGTATCAAATATATTAAACCGTTCCTTTTTGGAAGCTCGACTCCCATCATCGTGGAAATTGGCCAATATTTCACCAATCCCAAAACAAAAGCAAATTCTTGACGTAAATAGCCATCTTCGTCCTATATCTTTGACATCTATCCTCTCGAAAGTTGCGGAAGACTTTGTCGTAGAAGAATTTGTAAAGCCTGCAGTTCTGAAGAAGGTGGATCCAAATCAATTTGGGACGATACCTGGTAGTAACACCACCCAGGCCCTGATCAGCATGCTGCATTCGTGGAATAAAGCAACTGACGGTAGTGGCGCAACTGTCAGGACAGTATTAGTTGACTTTAAGAAAGCTTTCGACTTGATCGATCACCATATACTTGTAGACAAACTAAAATCGTATGATATTCCTGAAAGCATTGTTTTGTGGGTTATTGACTTTCTTACTTGTCGCAAACAACGTGTCAAACTTGGTAACGACTGCTATTCTGAATGGGGAACTATTCCATCTGGGGTTCCCCAGGGTACCAAACTCGGGCCGTGGTTATTCGTTATCATGATAAATGATTTGAAAATCCAAGATTCGGAACTCTGGAAATACGTCGATGACACAACGATGTCTGAAATTGTTGAAAGAAACAACGAATCCAACATACAGGAGAAAGTTGATGAACTTACACGACATATTTCTATTGATAAACTTACGTTAAACGAGTCCAAGTGTAAAGAGTTACGTATTAGCTTCAGTAAATCTCCTCCCGATTTCGATCCTATTACCATCAACAATAAGCAACTGGAGGTCGTTGAAAGTGTAAAACTCCTTGGCATGCAGATATCTAACGATCTTAAGTGGAATAGCCATATATCTGTTATTATGAAGAAAGCGAATAAGCGTTTGTATTTTCTGAGCCAACTAAAACGTTCGAACGTGGGCAGTAAGGAACTTATTACCTTTTACTGTACTTGTATAAGACCTGTTACAGAGTATGGCTGCCCAGTATTTCACGATAGCCTGCCAAATTACCTTGTTAAAGACATCGAAAGAATACAGAAACGCGCGATGCGGATAATATTTCCAGCCTTATCATATGACGAATCTCTCTCCGTTGCTGAGTTGGTCCCTCTAGAAGCACGAAGACAGCAACTAACGGACAAACTATTCCAGCAAATTATTAGCGACCCAAGTCACAAATTGAACAAACTTTTACCACCTGTAAACGAATGCCAAATTAAGCTTAGGAAGAAACGACTTTTTAAAAATCAGCTTTTTAAAACAGACCGATTTAGGAATAGTTTTATAACTCACAATGCACTGAAAATGCGCACCTAGTTATAGTAGTAGACAATTATAGTCAACTTATACGCACATTGCCATTTGGCTCCAAACTTTTAAAATTTTTAATAGTTATTCTAATTTTAAACTATATGTAATTCTTAGCGTAATTCAGCTTTTGGCTGCAATGCTTTGCAAATAAACCATCTATCTATCTATCTATCTATCTACAAGTGCACTTGTGTACTTTTGTCATAGAAAAAAATGTCAAAGTTGAGCGTACAGACGAGCAAATAAAATTTGTCACATAAAAACGTGTCATAGAAAACTTGCTCGTCTGTAGCCGGCTCTACATGTGATGAAATCAGAGACGTGTTGGGGTCTTGAAAAGGACGACGATTCAATTCCCCGAGCCTGCGATCCTCGGGAAGGAACGTGAGGCTCTGGGATAATCCGTTGCCGGAAGCCAGGAATCCTGGCTAAGACCGAACTACGCATTCCATATCAACGGCCAATCAGATTCCTCCCTGAAACGGATTATCCCAGAGCCTCCTTCCCGAGGATCGAAGGCTCGGGGAACGAGATTGACGACGAATGAGCAACGTGGGTTCGCACATGAAACACTTCAGTTGCTAATTAATATTTTTTTCCAAAAATGAGGGGAGGGGGAGAGAGAGTTCGAAAAATCTCCAGACATACCATTTTTCAATTACTTTCGAGTTGAGTGTACCGTAATTTGTTAAAATTTTCGGTAATATTTTCGTAAATTTAGATTTTTAAAATATAAATTGTAATATCTAATCTTGATTTTCAAAATTAAAATCTATATTTTTTATCTTTTCCAATGTTTTAATTTAGGGACCCACAATAGCACGTCCCTCGATGAAATATTATAGGCTAAACATTACAATTAGTTTAACATTACCATTACAGGTTCAGGCATTGGAAAGGAAATTAAACGAAAGTAACAAAAGGCTGCTAAAGTTAGAACAAGGTAAAATTAAAAACGCGCTATTTATCCGCCAGGTAACCCGCTATTTTGACTGGTGACATGCTAAACAAACACCCCCAAACAAAAGTTAACACCTACTTACTGTTAGCCTGCATGGCAGGCGGTGATTTTAGGAACCGCCTGCCATGCAGGCTAACTTACTGTAATTCTAAGATTTTGTATATACACTGTTTTTCAGACAGCAAAGTTTATGCATCGTGTAGAGATGTCCTGAAAAAAACTGGGTAATACAGTTATTAATGCCATTAATAAACTGTACTCTGAAATCATTAATAAACAGTTGTTGGATGAGGTTTTTGTGATACCCAGAATAATCAAGGTTGAGGTAATTCGGGATATCACAAAAGTGAGCTTATTACAATACATAATTTCCACTTCAAAAACGAAGACATGTACAGTGTGTACAGTACAATGTTTTACAAAAATATTTTTTCGATCTAACAACATTGACAACATTAGGCGACTTAATAAAACTGTGGCTGTAACTTTTTTTTCAAACCTCGTCCTAAAATACGTGAAATAGCGTTCAATGAATACAGAAATTCAAAATTTTCCCGGGAAACCATGCCCCCGGACCCCCCTACATTCCTGACGCCTTTGGCTCTCGCATTCGAAATGCCATAGAAATTTTGGCTCTCTCAAAGTTTAGACCCTGGCTATGGGCTACGCCACTGTCTATTAGCCCAACATAGCTAGGTATGGATATATGCATGGTTGAAAAAGCCCATCAACTATTGCAGTAACTACAGTTACCAATTTCGTTCAATCTTTAGTCGTGTAAAACATGGTATTTATAAAATCAAAGTCCCAGAGACTGACTACACCAATGTCTATTGCCACATGACATCATTGCCCGGATGTGCAGGAGGTGGATGGACATTAGTTATGAAGATCAACGGAAAAAAGGTGGGGAATGTACAGTAAAGGTGCATGATTTTTTCAAACAGCATCCGGAAACAAGAATTTTTGCACGGTTATTATTGTTTCTATTTCTTGAAAGACGTGGTTCGGGATCATGTGCAGTAGTAATCAATTTTCAAATTTTCTTCACAACCCAACCTCGTACCCAGAGCATGCCCGTTCGCAGGTTTATAGATAAAATACACTTGAAAGTCGTTTTGTCCTGCGATGAATCTCCCGTCAGTGCGTTCCAGGAACTATTAAGGCCAATTTCCACTCAGGAAAATTTTCCGCAGAAAGAACATTTTGTAAAATGTGATTGGCCGACACAAAACAATGATATTTTCGGAAAATTCTCTGTCCGTGGAAATTTTTCTTGAGTGGAAATGTGCCTTTATACCTCAAATTCAATCAGAAAGCTAAGTTTGTGCGCATAAGAATGAAATTTATCATCGAATCGCGCCTTACGTCATCGTATTTGACGTAAGCGGGTGACTTGAATCATATATGAATGAAAAATGTAATCATCAACATTTCAAACGATATGTGATTCGATCGAAAGAAAAGTGACGATACTTGCGTTAATCCAAAAATAAAACATCGTATTCATGAAGGTATGTGGCAAGTTTTATATTCTCAAAGCCTCCAGGCTTTTAATTTTCGGTATAATACTGTACAGGGTGTATAAAAAAAGGAATCCAACGTTAGCATGCCATTATGTATTAATTACTTTTGGCTGTTGAATGACATGTTTTTCACCAATATGGAGAACAAATACTAGCCCGAGAAAAATGTTTATCGAAATCGCATATTTTCACCTCTGCGCCTAATTAAAGCAGTGCATAACAAAAGGAAAAGCAATAATTAATCACGAATGTGTCATTTTATCAATGAGCTTACAGAGCTGGTTTACAAGATTTTATAATAATTATGCATACGCAGGTATTTTAAGGCCAGCTAGAGGGGGGGGGGGGGAGGGCAGGGGCAAATACCCTGGGGAAGGAGTGCTCAGAGGGGCCCGGAAATATCGGTAAAATGTTCGTATTGTTTATCATCGCTATATGTTTGTCCTAAATGAAATACGCCTACTTGCACACTATCCGCTGATGCGGTCGTGATCGATCGTAAAACGTACTAAATGTGAAATAAACAATTTTTCGATCGATTTTTCTGAAAAAACATTTAGCCAAACATTGTTTACATCGCGTCTTTATCAGTTATGAGATGAAATGAGGTATTTACCTGCATTAAACACATTTAGTACGTCCATCTGCTGGTACGGTAACATGCATGCACCGAAATTCTCCGGCGATTTCTTGCAAGTAATTCGCAGGCGATTCCCTCGTTGATTGCGATTAAAAAATAGACTTGAATAGAACAAGAGGGACGGGGGGGGGGGCGTGTTCACCAATTTGTCCCGGGGCCCCCTGATTGCCACTCGCCGGCCTTGAGGTATTTTATTGAAGTGAAATACGTCAACTTAAGTTAATTACCAATAGTTTTAGACCCAATTCTCAACGGTGAAAATATATATGCTCATTTTTTCTCCATATTGGATGAAAAACGTGTCATCCCACAGCTGAATGCCTGATCTTTATGATTATAAAAAAATACGTTCATGCACCAAGTAATTAACGCACAATGATATGCCAAATTAGTTGGATTACCTTTTTTTATATCCTGTGTATCATTTACAGACCCTCTGCTCAAGGGATTCGGGGAAAAATTACCCTCAGTGGCGATCATCACTTCGGGTAATATTTCGCCGAATCCCCCTCGCCCAGGTCTATAAATGATAAATGTCCTGCTCCGTTTCATTTTGATATCATTTTTATACGCCATACCGTATATGTAGAATTCTAATATCTTGCAGGCATAACGAAACCAACAAAACCTCAAATCTTGTATTTTGTTTTTATGTAGGAAACGTTTCATTATTCGTCCAGTTATTGGAGCAACAAACAAACTTATAATCTTGGAGGCGGAATGACAGGATTTGACAGTCAAGAAACTAAACTTCCTACATATTGGAATACGCCATTTAAAGAAATCTGCCTAGGAATGAAAGTGAACAACGAACTCAACTTTATATCCATTCCGTATCAAGCTTCTTCTTTGTTTAGCGTGATAGCAGATGGTTCATACCGTTCTACAAATACTGGTCGAGCAAAATGGCTCTCTTTGGTGAAAGGTTCTGGCTTACAACGTTACTGCAACCGCGAGGGATTTAATGTGCAAAGAAATAATCGTCAACGTTATCCCAGTTCACATAGTGCTCGTATAGGAGCAATTGGGAATAATGAAAACGACTGTAATTCCCCCGACTCTTATTTGGGATTTGGCGCCGGTCTAACCTCGTCCAAACGTACATTTTGTTCAATGCCTAAAGCATCGAATACGTGTGGAAACAGTGCTCACTGTAGATCTGGTGGAAGCAAGGAAATGCATGCAATGGGTTATATATTTGTTCGTTAAAACCTGCTTTGTCCCACTCTGGAAACATACATAAGCAAATATTAAGATATCATCTTTATATACATGCTAGTATAGATTGTATTTTATAGACTTGTAGTGAAAATGGGTATCATAGTTGTATCTTGTCTTGGGAAAACTTGAATTACTAGTAAATAATTACTATCTAGTATCATTAAATCACACCATGTTACTGATTAACGTTTTCCAGCTGGTGTTCTATTTTCATCAACATGTTTTTAATACAAAAGTCAATCAATCAAACTTTATTTATCGACGGTACTATTTCACAAACTAAGACAAAGACTAAAATATTTATTATTAATTGATTATCAAGAATTACTACCACTATTTGTCACTATATACAGCCCTTTCGAAAGTTGACAAAGAACCCAATTTTTTATGCTCGCATGTAATAAATCATTCCAAGCTACAGCTGAGGGGGGGGGCATGGGGGGGGGGTCTCGTCACGAAATCACGAAGATAATTTTTCGATTTCACGAGTCACGAAAAACAAAATTTCATTTTCACGATTTTTAGAAACACAGAAGCGTAACAAAGTCTGAAACCATTTAACACATACTCACTTTAACATTAGAGCCGTTTAAAGGACAATGGAAATCATTGCGAGCATCGTACGATGGTTCACGAAGTTACGAAGAGGTACGAAAGTATACGATAACGACGTTTACCGATGAAACCTCAAGAACTAAGACAACCGCGGGAAGCATATTTATAAATTTTTCCCCATAATATTACATTTGGGCCGAGTTTTAAACGTAAACATTCACAAGTTAGGGTAAAATATTTGTAAATTCAAGACCATAGCTAGCCTTTTAGCTCTTCACGATCCACGGCACGCATATTAATCACGATTCACGGAATAGTATTTCTTTAAATCACGAAAGACGAATAATTGCTAACCTAATCACGAGTCACGAAAATACCCTTGCCCCCCCCCCCTCACAGCTCCTCTGTACGAGAATGATTTTTTACAAAAGTTGGTATTTGGTTGGTATTATACAATTACTTTATGGTTTCCGTGTTTGGATGGCCTGATCCAAACACGCGGGAATGTTGCGAGAGTTAAGAAAAGCGCGCGAAATCACGAACCGAAGGCGAGTGATTTTGCGCGCTTTTCTTAACTCGAGCAACATTTCCAAGTGTTTGGATCAGGCCATCCTAACATGGAAACCATAAAGTAATTGTTTTATAAAATAACAACAACACGATAGTCTTCCGTGTTTGGATGGTCTGATCCAAACACGGGTTTCGACCAATCAGAACACGCGTTATATACATGTTATTTTATAATCGGGCCTCCTGCCCCCCTGTTCCGGCGTCCCTGTATATTGTATTGATATTAACACATTTTAATACAACATAAAGAACTACCTCAAATCCCAAGGTTGGCAAATGTTTGGACTTCTTTGGACAAATAAATTACACTGAGCGGTTCACAGTACATACACCATTTCTCTGAGACAAAAGTCAATCTGCTCATACAGTTCCAACACTGACTTGTTTATTGGTGTATTTATGAGGTATGCAAAAGCCTCTGTGAAGGAGAGCTCGACGTTTGGTGAAAACACTAATTCACAACTTCACAAGCCGTGCAGTCAAAGTTTAGGTTGATTGATACCACTATATATAACAAGCATTTGCCCCTTAGTTTCGCCTTTTAGTCAACCTGTCCAGGTAATGAACTGGTTCTTAAATCAGTCAGCTCTGTATCAGGCTGTGAACATTCCACATAGTTTCTAACAATATGAGTATCATGAGGTATTTCGTTATGTTCTGGTATAGAAGGCAATGTACATGATTGGTCAATGTCTGTACTTAAAAGATCATCATAGCCTTTGATAGTTACTTGAGAAGCTGAACGATTTCTAAATGCTGCTGGTGTTTCTATAACAAACGAACATTCGTCAGGATTGAATGGTCTTACTCTGTTGCGGTCTATCCTGAGAGTTCGTCGAACTATTGTATTTATCTCCCGTCGTACCATTTTCACGCGAAATGCGTAAATAATCGGACACCAGAGTACGGAGGAAAACGTTAGGATTACAGATAACGTCTGAACTTCATACGCAATGATATCCGCGCGTCTGCGTAGATTTTCAATGAGGATACATGCAGAATACGGAACCCAGCAAACTAAGTTTGTTCCAACGTGAAGCACGAGTGTTTTCCATGCTTTAGTACGGGAATGTTCAGCACGCGTCGCCATTGCGCGTCGTTGATTTTGTGCCTGAATATATTCACTCGGTGAAATAAGACTTCCCAGACTTAATCGACCGCCAAGAACTTGTTTATGAACTGCGCGCAATATGTACAAATACGATACAATGATTATTAACAACGGCATAAATATTGATATACCACAGAAGAATTTTGAATAGCCACCGCTGCTATACAAATGCCATAACACAGTACATGATAACTTTGCTCTTTGATAGCCATATTTTCCCCAGCCTAAGAGCGGTAGTATTGCCATGAATAAAGAAAATAACCAAATCATAACTATCATAATGTACGCTCTTGTTGAACTCATGTGTATAGGATGACGCAGTGGTTTCACAATGAAATAATATCGATCATAACTGAGCGCAGCTAATGTTAATAACAACGCGCAAGACAGCAGTATCAACAAAAATCCACTCACTTGACACCAAGCGCGTCTGAATACCCAGTCGTCATAAACGCTTGTAGCGACAACAAAAGGCAACACCATTACGGTTGTAAATACGTTGATTAAAGTCATATTTAGAACAAACTTGTTACATGTGGTGGAGAGAAGATCTCGACTCTTACAAAATGTTATAGCAACAAGTCCATTACATATCAATGATGAAAGCACTAGCACAAACATCACGGAAGATTGTATAGCTATTGCTGTTCGTGTAAGCGCGTGTCTTGTATCAGAAACATTTGATATATTCATACTTGATATATTCATACTCGCCTTCTTTCAGACTCTTGCGACGAGCAAGTGTTTAGAAGAAAACCGTCCTTTATCCCAAGACGAATTAAAATTTTGCCATGGCGATCAAAGATAATATTAATACCATTCCTTTGGTATCTAATTACACGTTGTATAAATATACTGGGTGGTCTCGCAGCGGAAACCGCTGGAGAAAAATTCTGAAAAGTACGATCATATTAAAACACTGTTAGTCTCCTCGCAAGCCATCTCTATAGGGAACGCAGTGCCCTCAATTGGGTTCCTTTAATTTGAATTTTGTGCTCAAATGTTCTTGCTATGTCGCACATTTTCGTTTACATTTTTCATATTCCTTGGAAACTCCGAAATAATGAACTTTATAAACAAAGTGTGACAACTTATATTTTCCTGCACGAGTAAAATAAACGATCAAAGAAGCTTCGGTTGACAAGGTAAGCGTGGGTAAATAAAGTTTTTCTATCTATCTTCTATCTATAGCAGGCGTTATATTTAATAAAATTTCTGCCCGAAAGGGTTTTTCAGAAATTATTTACAATTTTTTTTAATCATGTGCAAAGTTTAGTAAGTTATTAAACGTTCTCATTGCCATTGGCAAGCAAATGTTTTTTAAGTGCTGTCTTGAAGGGAAGCGCTATCTTTCAGGTTTTTATCTATATTGTTCCAAATGTGGACAGCAGCTCTATAGGCAAACGACCGTTGACCAGCTGCAGTTTTGAAGAGTGGTAGTATTTGGTATGGAGTCGACCTTTTCCTAAACTTATTGCACAGGTAATCGGGTGCAAGGTTATTTACACATTTGTAGGTCAGAACTCTAAAGTGTAGTAGTTTGTCCACTGAATGGTAGTCAATTTAGTTGACGTAGAAGTGGAGTTGGTCATACTTTCTGGATTTCGTAATAATAATCCTGCATGCAAAGTTCTGGATCGACTGAACTTTCTTTACGTTGGAAACAGACATATTCGATCACATCATGATAAAGCATCTTGCTAATCACCAGGGGTTGGGATGAAATGATTTCCGATAGGCGATAGAATATTCTTAGCACGATTAATCTGGCGTAATTTGTTCATGCACGAAGATACAATGTTGCGATATATGATTGTCATAATTTAGGTGGCGATCTAAATTATGACAATCATATATCTACTTCAGGGCTTGAAATAACAGCCGATCACCGATCGGCAGGAGATTGCTTATGATCGGCAGAAAAGGTTTCCAACCTGAAAAAGCAGGGAAAGTCATGACTGCCGATCACCATGATCGGGAACTTTGGGAACGTTATTTCAAGCCCTGTACTTGTATCTGTCGTCTATTCTCCATCCTATGAAAATAATACAGTTTAAGGATCAAGATTAACACAGGGTTTATGATTGAGAAACGTTCTACGACCCAATTTAAAATAGCAGTTTTCCCAGCATGAAATGTAAGCGTTCTATACAAGGCCTGTTAGTGTAATTATGATAAAACGAGCAAGAGGAAGGAGAAATATATGGGAAAACAAATGGTATGCACTGCCGTATAAGAAGCAATTTTGTATTGAGGAGGGGGGTCTGATTAGTCAGGGGCGATTATTAACTTCTTATTAACCGAACGTGAGGTCTGTACAGAGAAATATCGGACCGAGGTCTTGTACAGACCGAGCCCGTATAGGGGAGGTTTGTATAAAAAGACTGAGGTCCGATATTTCTCTGTTCATACCGAGCAAGGGAGGTTAATAAAAAGTTTAACTATATGGCATTCATAAGCATTTATACTTGAAAACAAGAAATGCATGATTTGAAGTGCATATTAGTAGCGTAGTACATATTTGGTGGAACAAAACAAAAAAAATACAAATGTATTCCTTCCGTTTTCCACTAAAAACCATTCGCAGATATCTTATTAATAACAAATTAAATTAAAATTTTCAAATTTGTAATTAGTTTTGCTGTTTTGTTTTAAAATGCATGCGTTCGTTTTTACGTAATGGACCGCCGATCCATTACGGGAAAATAATGGACCGCTGAAAGTGCTTCTCAGCCAATCACAGTCCGCCATTTCACCGGAAATGATGCTTGCTATATAATAATAGGTCATTATTTCCCTCTCAAACTTTACAGACTACTCCTAGTTTACAATTGGCTCTTGCCGTTTCGTTTTTTTTTGGGACACCCTGTATATATACACAACAATATATAATATATGCACATAATTATACAACTTGTTTACTACACTACACCCGTTTACTGGTAATCACCCAGATTAAACTATCGTATATCAAAATTAAAGTTTCCATATTCGTACTTTTATTACTTTTCAAGCATTTTTACAACGGATAAAAAAATCACTTATCCGATGGATAGCGCTACCCGGCCTTCGTACAACCGACCCCAGTAAAATAAAAAACTCCGAAAAATGAATTAATATTCGGTAATATGGGGCTTCGGTGGTGCAGTCGTCAGAACAAGCGCCTTTCAACTCGCCTTTCGCCTGAGCTACGGTGACGCCTAAAACGTCCGTGGGATTTAGTTAATTATTAATTTCTGCTCATTTTCTTGCACCCAATATTACAATTACGATTTCTATAGCGCAAATTTACATGTGGATATCATCAAATGCGCTTTACAGACACTTACCTAATTACATACTTAGCCTCCTAGATTATTTTATTTTTACAATAATTGTGATAAAACTTAACTGTGTTTATCCTAACCCACCTTGTCTACTTTCCCCGTGGGAGGAAACCGGAGCACCGGGGGGAAACCCCCGACTTCGGCAGAGCGTTAACTGACTCTTTTCACACAAGTCCGCAGCGAGAATTGAACCGAAGGCGAAAGGCGAGTTGAAAAGCGCTTGCTCTGACGACTGCACCACCGAAGCCCCATATTAACGAATATTAATTCATTTTTCCGAGTTTTTTATTTTACTGGGGTCGGTTGTACGAAGGCCGGGTGGCGCTATCCATCGGATAAGTGATTTTTTTATCCGTTGTAAAAATGTTTGAAAAGTAATAAAAGAACGAATATGGAAACTTTAATTTTGATATACGATAGTTTAATCTGGGTGATTACCAGTAAACGGGGAATTCAAGAAAGCTTGAAAAATATCACTATCCGTACAACCGACTATATTTGTACAACCGAGCCCTGTATATTACGAAACAAATTGGTCCCCTCAGATTTGAAGTCGAAACGGTCTAGTTGTCACTTTCGGGTATAAATACATGTAAGAATGAAATTTATTATATTCATGATATAAAAAATAACACTAACATCATTTTGTAGAGGTTTAAGTCGAACAATAGGCATACTGGCATATCCGTGAAAAAGAGGAAGAAAACATTAGGATTTCGAGTGAAGTGCCGTCTTCTGGAAGGTGGAGTGGTAGTTTTTGGGACTACCCACACAAATATGAAAAACTAGTTTCACTAGATTTATTCAGATATACTGCAGACGAAAAATTCGTTGTCTCGAGTGAGATTCGAACTCGCATCTTTGCGTTTCTAGACCGCCGCCCTACTCATTGAGTAGACTTGCTACAAGTCGACTCGCAACGTAACGCATTGTAACTTGTCTCGTGTTGTAAGGAGCCAGACGAGTGAGAACGCAGCAATCGAGCCGACGGGGATTGGTAGCGAGTTTTCGCTTGCAATATCGTACCTAGAGATTTAAGTGCACAAAAATCTTCGCAACGGCTTAATTTTGGAGGACGCGCAATGTTTCAATAGCCTCTTCCGCAGGCATCTCTATGGGTTTTAGCCTGCGAATGGGTGTGAGATGCCTACGGAGTACAGAGGAGGCTATTTCTGAACCATCCGCAGAGATATGAGCAAAATATGCGAGTTCGAATCTCGCTCACGACAACGACGTTGATCTCTGCAGTGTCAGATTAAATATGAAACTAGTTGTTCTATATAGTTTCGACAAAAATCACTGCAGTAATTCTACAGTACACCTACGGCAAAGATTATGGCAATGGTAGTGATTTACAACAATGATATTGGCCATTGTCGTCATAAACACCTCGTTGTGAGAGATGAAT
This sequence comes from Paramuricea clavata, assembly GCA_902702795.2. Lineage (NCBI taxonomy): Eukaryota > Metazoa > Cnidaria > Anthozoa > Malacalcyonacea > Plexauridae > Paramuricea > Paramuricea clavata. The sequence continues at coordinate 35,115 of CACRXK020000510.1, forward strand.
ACAATCCACATGATGTTCACCAAACACAAAGTCTTTGAAAATCTAAAAAACCCGAGAAAGACAGTTTAAGACTAGCAATGTTCAGGTAATATTTCAAATCCGACTATGTGGACTGGACTAGATTTCAAGTCCGCGCAATTTGATAAAGTCCGAGGCGAAGCCGAGGACTGGGTCACAATGCGAGGACTTGAAATCTAGTCCAGTCCGAATTGGAGGATTTGAAATGACATCTCATACGAATAAATCACTACTTAAAGTGAGGTGAATTAATTTTGATCCAGTCCAAGGATTGAATCATTATCCTTCACAAGTTACCCAGTATTATCATGTGAGCAAAATAATTAATGAGTTTGAGATGAAACAATCAAGGTGGCCTATACGAGCTTCAATACTGTGCTACAACGATTTCCTGTCTAGTGGTAGCCTGCATGTTAACAACATCTCCTCGTTTGACAGAAAATCTCTTGGATCCATGCCTACAGTGTATCTGTTACAGGTGGCCAAATGCGCCTCTTAAAAATGGTTAATTGCCAATAAACTTAGCCTAAATGAAACCAACACAGAATTTATGTTAATTGGTTCAAAGGCCATGATTAAATAAATTCTGATTCATTTTTGAATGTTTTCATTGAAAATAAGCAAATTAAACAAGTTAGCGAATGCAAAACTCTTGGAGTAATAGTTGACCAGCATTTGTCTAGGAAAAGTAATTCTGAAAATATTTGCAAAAAAATAACTGCAGGAATCTCTGCTATTCGTCGAGTCAAACTTTTCGTTGACAAAGATACACTCATTTCGATATATATAATGCTATTGTTCGCCCATACTTTGATTACAGTTGTGAAGTATGGGATGTGTTTGATGAATCACGATCAAAACGACTCCAAAATCGTCAAAATAGCTGCTGGAATTATCTTGAACATGAGCAATGACGTAAATCATTCTATTGCTATACGTGCATTGGGCTGGGAGCCACTCAAGAAGAAGGCAAAAATGATGTACAAAGTATTAAATAGAATGGGTCCTATAAATCATGCACTCACTAATCTTTTTTCATACAAATGTGAGAAAACAAACTACAACCTTCGGGACATTCCAAGTGGTCTTAGTTTACCAAAACCGCGTACTAACAATATGAAAAATAGTTTCATGTATGACTGAGCACACCTTTGGAATTCTATTCCGTGTATAAATAAAGTTTCTATCTCTCATTTGGCATCTTCACTCCCATGACCTTAACGAGCGATTTCGTATATTTATATACAGTAGACGGTAGTGTTAAATAATCTGTCCATGCCTGACATTAGCAACAGTTGACAGTATATTTCTATATTTTGGTTTCACCTCAGTCTTGACTATAATTCTGTATCGAATTTGTTTTGACCTAGTGTGTTTGTTTCCGACCAACACTATACAACGTCCTGTATCGATGGACGCTACTAGAAACGTCAAAGTGTTGCAATCTTTTTTAGATAGTTCAGAGTTCAGACATGACTAACCTGGCAGCAGGGTCTTGTCAGGTTCACAGGAATACATCCAGTCTCATGGTTATTTCGAGGTATATGCAAGCTTTCACTATTACCTGTATTAATATTGCGAGCTTTCAAGAATGACGAAATAGTTTTAGAATTCCGCATTTCCCTCGCCTAAACATAGTAAGAATTAAAGCTTATGCGAAACTCTGCGACAGAGTCGGAATATTCTAAAAACTACAAACCTCCGTAATTTCCGTAGCGTCGAAAGTAGTGCGGCTAGAGAATGGAGCTCTCTTGTTGTTCCTTGATTGTGAACTCGACGTCAATTCCTTATCAGTTTCCCGTAATCTTGTGTTTATCACTGTAGCATGTAGTTTCACTCTGCCATATTCATCCTTTCCTAAACCTTTCATGATGAAGTAATTCATCACCTCATTCGCTAACTCTTGAAGCCTGTAAGAAAGAAATGAAATTCGATCATGCATCCTTCAACCCAGTTCTCTAACCAGATGCCAAAGCCTGGTTTCCACATGGTCGTGGTTGTCGTCACCAAGGCCCCATGAGACCAGGACGAAGTCAAACCGAGACGATTTCATTTCGGTCATAGTATTATTTATAATACTGTAGATGTTTACACGAGACCAGGACGAAAAATTGCTGAGACCGGTCTGAATTAGTCATCCTGCTCGCTGGACCGACTATCTTCAGAGTCGTTCAGAACGGGATTAATTCGTAACGGGATGAATGTAAACGACCGGTATCGGTTGTGCTCTTTGGCTTCGAAACAATGCATGCTAACAAAAACACCGTAAGGAAAGAAAATGGCGGGCGAATAAATTGGAAGATTTGTGATTTTCGTACCGGTCTCATGTGAACATATTGAAAATTTCGATTTTTATCCCGGTTTGACTTCGTCCCGGTCTCACGTAAACGGGGCCCAAGCATCAGTGGGCCCAAGTCAAGACCAATGCAAAAATTTGGTTTTGTGTCCTGTGTGCAAATATATTAGTACTTTTTGACAATTCGTGAATTTGCTTGAGTGCACACAAAACAATAGCTTGAAATCGAGGCGGACAATGTAATCCATTGTAAATAAGTAGTTTTCATTGCCAGCAACCAAATTCGGAAGTGACCATTAAGCGTGGTTTCAATTTGGTCATAATTAATTAACGGTCGCAGGTAACCGACGTAATGACGTGTCGACATATATCTTGAATAACTTAGTTCTGCACTTCACTTGGTGGAATTAATATTAGGATTTGAAAGCTCCGGAATCGCATGGCCGTAGGTTCGATTCCTACCAGAGGACCTTGTGCTGCATTTTTCGCAGTCGTTCCTGGTTGGGTGTTAAAATGTATATATTCTCACTTGGATTACAAACCCTAACATCCTAACATATATCTTTGCAATCCATCTATGGACTGATTGGAATAAAGGACACAAAAAACAAGATACAATAGACTGAGAGTTCAAATTTGGTGACCATCACTTGGTCATGACCAAGACAGGCACGACCAAATGCAAACCAAGTTGCGAGCTTTAAGCTGCGACGTCATTTTGGGATATTCATACGGAACTCCATCAGTACGGAGGTAAGAGAAATAATGGGCATATACTAATTACTCATTTATGGCACTATTAATTCTTTATTCCTGGCATTACTTATTTTCATCCCCATTGGTTTACTCTATCGATTTTTATTCTAGCGGTTTTATCCGTGCTAGTCAGACTAGTTTCCGAGGATAATTTAAAGAAGAGTAATGTTTTATCCACATGCCCAGTGTACAAATGCATCTACAGAAGCAATATTGTATCTTTAGACTTAAACCAAGTTTCATTATTCAGTCACAAATTTTGAACCATATACAGGTATAAACAGCATATATAGATTGAATCCTTACCTTCCACCTCCATCAACTTCGTGTACTTTAGCATACAGTACATCCACTTTACTCGGTTCATCATTCATATAATCAACTCCTTCTAGCTTTATCCTGATTGGTTCCTTCGCAACACGTGGCCTTAAACAGCGTTAGTAACAATATGTATATAATCATCTTAAAATGGTCAATTGCTTTGTGGTTAATGGTGAAAGTTTGAATAACTGGGAGGGAGCTTTCTTTGACCAGTCATTGCAGCAATATTGATTGTTCTACCTCTAGTGTACCTGCAAAGGTTTGGAACTTTGTATAAAGGACATGTTTAAAGCTCATTAATATTTTTAGTCCCTGCGAGCAAAATTCATATAAAGTATGCTTGCAAAATCCATCTTATTTTAGACTCTGGGAGCTAAATATTGTTAAAATGGCAGTATTTTTAAAATGTAGCTGCACAAATTTAGATCGTGGGTGCATGTGAGCGGCGCTCTCAGGCTCTCTCGCACTTTCACTATTAATAGTTTCCTATAGAAATTTGAACTGAAGAAATTTGACTGCTCAACCGCGCATGCAGATAAATAATACAAGTCGACCTGTGGCATAAGTCTACTAACTTCCAGACGAAAGTCAGATCCTTCATCCAGGGGTGGAAAAAATAGGCGAGCACGTTAGCACTGCTCGCATGAAATGTTAAACAGCTGCAGGTAATTCCTTTGAATGAAGATTTGTTATTGAAAATTCGAAGGAAACTATGGGCGCAACAACGTATGGTTGACAGACATTATTCCTTGAATTTAAAACCATGATCGAATTGCATGGTCAGGTATAACACTATACGTTTATGCACATGCAGATTTAGCACAAAAATACTCCGTTGGTCTGCAGGAAGCTTTTTTTTTGTCTCCAGGTTGTGCTCCCAGGAAGAAAATTATTTTTCCTGCCCTGCCTTCATCCAAGTTCGTGTATATTGTTAATCGGTATCTACATTGCAACCAAACACTTATTTTACTCAGAATCTCCCTCCTGCAGAGATCCAGAAAACAACATTCGAAGGACGACATTCGCATAGACTAAAGATGATGATCATGATTAAGTAGAATATTTCGGCCATATCACAAAATCAAAAATTTGAATCTCATCTCTTTTTGGCATGCATGTGGTAATGATCCGCGCTCAAAATGTGGGCTCAAAAGTTTGAACCTCGTCACATTGGTTGTGCAGCCCTCGGGATGCTTTCTGCAGGTAACGCCTCTTGGGTCTTATTCTCTATAAGAAACGATCGTTCGCAGTAATTAATCTGTATTATAATTTGCCTTCAAAACTTCATCCATTATAATCTACTTATGTATCATATACTTCAAGCAATTTGCAGTTAAAACAGAATTGTTTGTGCAAAAATGCTATTAGCTGATGTGTACCTTCTTCTCATGAGCTAAAGTGAAGCATACAGTAACTATAATTACCAACCTTATAACGTCTTCGTAACACTCTTCTAACACTGATGATGCAGCGTCCTATAAAAACGGAACTAATATCAGTATATACAACAAAAGTATTCAGAATAGAAAAAAATTGGCTAATTCAGTAATCCACTGACAGACCAGATGTATGCATATACTAAAGGGCCGGTTGTACGAAGTACGGAAAGCGCTATCATACGGATAGTGAATTTTTTTGTCCGTTGATTGGTATAAACCAGATTAATAAATTAGTATTTAAAAATTTCTAAATACTATTGTCTTAGTATTTAAAAGTTTCTTTTTATTGATTATGAGGTTCAGTCTGGGTAGTTATATAGCTTTTCAATCAAGTTTATAACGGTTGAAAAACCACTACCTGGTGGACAGCGGCTTTAGTACAGATTAGCCTGAGTATCAGGCATTGAATTTTTAAGGATTCTTCAGTGGTCTACTTGATTTTATGATTCTAGTAACATTTCACACTATATGAGCATAAAAACGTATAATTTTAAACTTCTTTTCAATGTTAAACTCATTTACACAATACATGTCCTAGGGCCCTGGCTTTGGGGCGATAGGCCATTTTTTTTCTTTAGTGGTGGGGGAGAAATCCAGTGGGGCAAATGGGGCAGAGAAAAAATGCCTTGGTATCAGGCCATTGTCCCTGCCATACTCAGATTAACTGAGGAAGCACGTTTATATTTAAACATATCACTAACCACTTCTTTCTGTGTCAGAAGAGTGAGCATAACAATGGTAAGATGAAGTTTTGCAGGTTTTTGGAAAATACTTGCATCCAGGCCTTTTGACTATATAAACATAAATAAATTTTGAGTAAAATATTTCAATATTTTAAACTTTTTAAACTTAGATCAGCTGCAAATTGTTTTTACTTAGTAATAAGTGTTGAGTGTTTATATCCTTGTTCACACGGGACCAAATGAATTTGCAACCGTAATTACGCCTGAAACCGGCGTAAAAAAGTGTCGTGAAAACACTGCTGTGGGATTTGTTGCTAAAGTGAATTTTTTCTTTCGTTAATTGACTAGATCTGAAAATGATGCAGGTTTAAATTTTTTGTTAATATGCAAAATTTCAAGTTCACTTTTCACAAAAATAAACTATACCATTGGAAAATTTAAGAAAAAATGACATTTAAGCTAGTAGTACGATTTTTCAAGACGGTTTTGAGTTTTCAATGCTCAAAAATGTGGAAAACGCGCTAATTTATGCTATACGATTTTGCCAACCTTTACGGCTTTAATAGCTCGGGTATATGCGTTATAGACTCTAGTTCGATTTCTCGTAGATAAAGTGACGGGAGTATGCAATAATATTTAACTTACACCTTCAAAAACTAGTTTCATATTATTGTGACAGTGCAGAATACAATGCCAATGGAAAATTCATTGTTTCGAGCGGGATTCGAACTCGCATCTTAATGGTAATGGCAAGCTCCTATCCACAGCTGCTGTGTCTGTGCTTAAATAGGATTTTTATTTCCCTTTGTCACTTCATATATTTTCTTCCTTAACTATGAATAACTTTACGGCTACAGTATACGTATAACATATCTTGTCAATTTTTTCCCAACACAATTTTTGCCTGGCGTTTCTCTCAAAACTCTTCATTTTGGTCATGGCAGTGCAGGGTCATCTGAGCAATAGGAGACATACACTCAGTGAGAACTGAATAGACTATTTGGTGAAATAAAAATTTCATCTTCTTTTTCCTCTTGTTTTCTGTTGTATCTTGTAATGTTTTCAATGGATAGTTTGACTAGAATAAATTCATTTGAGAACAACGTTTATTATATACATACCTGTCTGCAAGTTTCCAATGCTATGGACTTAAATTCCTCCAGACGACTGATTATTTCCATGTTGTATAAAGGAAACGAAAGGAAATGTGTCGGAGGAATTTTCTGTCTTGACGATTCAATAATCAATTCAATTTTATGTTGACAAGATAATATGTCTTTCTTTCTTGCACTAGTAATAACTAAATCAATACATAATTCATAAAAATATAATACCGTACCTAATGTCATACCTACTTCTCGATACTTTTACAACAAAAAGAGTGGCTTTTAATTACCATTTCTCGGTTTTACATTAACACATATTAATGAATTTCATACGCTTGTGTTGCATAGCACAAGCTAAAAATATTTGAACATCCCAATATCTGCTCCACAATCCACAAAACCCAAAAATGTCAACACCTGAATGATTTGAAATTTGTTAGAGCTGTGCGCCGGAGCACCGGCATATTTTGGCAGACAAAATTATGAAACATTATTTCATACTGTATTTCAATGAACGTTTGGAAATGGAAAAATTAAGTTGAATGATTTGAACTGAGTTACTATAAAGTTTAATTACTTGCTCCGATCCAATTCGTGCTTTCGAAAATTCTGCAAGCGCATTGCTATCGCTTTTCATACAAAAATCCGCTGAGCCCGATGTATTTTGGGCGATGCCATGCCAGCATGCGGTTTTACTTTCTGCAAAACATTGTTTAAGCAAGCACCGAAACACGTATATTTGATAAGTAAAGGAGAAAGCTCAAAAAGGAATAAAATAAACTCTGAAATTAATTCTAAAACGCCAACAGTCACGAGTGACGCTCAGCTCAGCTGATATCTCCAGTGTGCGCCGGGCTTAAGCCCCAACATTTGAGGCATGTAAGAGAGCAATGATTTGAGTCGCCCACAATCTAGCTGGAAATAGTTATCATACTTCTCGGCTTAAATAAGCAGCAGCCTAAATGAATGACGAACAATTCGTATAAACAGTAAATTTTCATTAAGTGACAGATTATTTTGGACTAGCTTTTATACCTCTGAGGAGCTTATTACGAATGAATTGACCTTTTACGCAGAAAAAAACGTTTCTTTCTTTGAGTTAAGCCCTTGACAAAAATGGGTGTAGTTTGGGCGTGGTCTGGGCTTAACTCGAAGATTACTTACCTCTCCAATTATACTGTTCAGACCTCTAAAATGAATGTACTCAGATTGGCGGTGATTACTTACCAACTGGTCCCTCAAATCCAGGCCTGGGAAGTTTGATTTGAGTGTTTGTTTCTCTTTCAATCCTCAGTTTAGTTTCCATTTTTTTGCCACAAATAAACTTCACTAGTTCAATAGCCACATCTATGGAGGTTTTAAATCCATTGCCAGTTGCTTGAATCATTGCGCACTCTGGTTCATCCTCTTCATACTCATCATATCTGTACACTGTTGAGTTTACATGTCAAAGTTTATGAGGGAATTTATTATTTAATGGCAGATTTTATGGATGGTGGAAATTTTGCATTGAGAAATTCTGCAGGAACCAGGCCAAGATGGTTTTTTTAAAAATTTTGTAACACAACAGCAGAAAAATATATACTGCGTTTTCAGGTAGACCGTTCAATGCGAATAATTATCGCGTTAGTTTTAACGGTTGTACGATGACATTTCTAGGCAGATTTTCAGACGTTTCTATTATGTACCAGTCAATTCCAACTGCGATCATCCCCCCCCGGAGAACCCCCGGGATTTGACCAGAGTTTAATCACGCACAGGCTGGAATTTGACGCGAATCTGAGCACGCCCCGTCGGGCATTTGAGTCGGTTCGCGGTCGCACAAAATTAGTCGGCGGTTGCACGCAAAAAAATCGTAATCTTTAGAGCATCTTTACACATCTTTTACTCATCTTTATAAGTATTCATGTGGAAAATTATATGTAAATTTTACGTTTTATACAATATCATTTACTGTCGATGCAATGGAAGTGTTGATAAAATATTGCATGAATTCATTTCCTCAAGTTGATCAATTCATACGAATTCAAATTTCTTTTTACTTCCTGTGCGTTTCCTATTGGTCAATCGGTTCTGAAACGAAATCTAATTGGCTCATCTAAAAGTAACAGGAAGTTGATCAATTTTCTATCAAATGAATTGATCAACTTGAGAAAAGGAATTGGTGCAATATTTTATCAACACTTCCATTGCATCGACAGTAAATATGCCTTTGTTCAAAGTCTGGAACAAGAGCAGGGATGTTAAAAAAGCTGTTGTTGCTTCCTGTTTTACTGAATTTGTCTCAAAAACAAAACAAGAAAAAAAGCAACAAAAACATTTATTTTTTTTTTTAATGATTTGCCCTGCATGTGATATACCATTATGTTACATAAAAAAATAAAAATAAAGTAGATACATTTAGGCTAGGAGTCTATAGAAACCTTGAACAGGCTTTTCGATTTAGACCCCTAGTTTAAAGTCTTGGTGCTAATATATATAGTTAAATTGTCATCGGTTCTAAGTATTTACAAATAGTGAGGTTATGTTACATTCAATACTTGTATTAATTACATAGAAAGTGGATTAATTACATAAAAATGTTATTATTTTTAAATTACTGTCAACATTATTCCAAACGTCCACCCCTTTCGCTGAAAGCGAGTGCTTGACGTAGTTAGTACGCTGATAAGATTTATGAAGTTGAGTTGAGTTTCGAGTGTTGTATTAGTGAATTTGGTTGTTTGAAATAAAAACGTTTGTGAAGAATTTTGGCAAGCTGTTTAAATGATGATATTGGAACATGAAAAGACTTGTAAAGTAGTTATTTAACTTACTGAGATTCAAGATCTGTAGGTCAATAAATATTTTTGTGAATTCTTGAATTCTTGTTTTGTATGTGTTACTCCATATTAGATTGCCATAGATTAGATATGGATAGACTAAAGCATAGTATATTAGTTTTAAAGTATTCAAATTTGTAAAATGACGAATTTTTGCAATAATTCCTGCAGATTTTACAATTTTCTTTGCAACGGAATCGATATGATCGTTCCATGATAAACATTCATCAATAACTACTCCTAAAAAGGTTGTACTTTTGACTTGTTTGATATCGTCGTTATTGATGGACAACTTTACTGTCTACGTGTTTCTTTTTTTTTTTTTGAGGATCGAAATAAAATAAATTTGGTTTTTGATTGTTTGTGTTTAGCCATTCGGCTATTTTGTCCACTTTCGTCTGAAGAGTTTCATTTAGTGTTTTGAGGCATGAGTGACTGTAAAATATATTTGTATCATCAGCAAACAATAGCATTGATGCTATATCACTACAGTTTTGAATATCGTTTATATAGAGGATAAAAAGTAGCGGACCCAATATTGAACCTTGCGGGACCCCAGTTTGTACTATCATTTCGCTTGACATTATTTGTTTATATTTTACAATTTGTTTCCTGTTTGTAAGATAATTTTCAAACCAAAGTCTTGCTATGCCACGAATTCCGTAATACTCTAATTTACTGATCAGAATCTTGTGATCAATGGTGTCAAATGCTTTTGACAAATCTAAGAAAATACCTATGGTGTATTTTCCGTGATCGATTTCTTTTGTAATTTTGTTAACAAGTTCGATTATTGCAAGTTCAGTTGATCTGTTTTTTCTGAATCCATATTGATGGTCAGATAAAATATTGTTTTTTTCAACGTATTTTATTAGTCGTTTGTACATTAATTTTTCAAGTAATTTAGCGAAACAAGTTAAAACTGATATTGGTCTATAGTTTTCAAATTTATTTTCTTCATTTGATTTGAATATTGGTGTTACCAGGGAAGTTTTAATCTGTTCAGGAATAATACCTGTAGTAAATGTCAGATTAAATATATGTGCAAGTGGTTTTGATACTTCGGTACTCACTTGTTTAATCGTTCTAGTACTCAGACCATCATACCCTGGGCTTTTATTCAAGTTCAAATTGTTCATTTCATTTTGTACCTCAAATTCTGTTATCGGATCAAGAAATATGCTGTTTAGATAATTATGAGTCAGATATTTGCTAAAATTTGTATTGGATGTATTTGTAATTTTCTTCGCTAGGTTAGGTCCTACAGTATATTTACGAAGAAGTTATTACATTTATTTGCAATTTCGATCAAACTGATCTTTAATAGTATTTGTTGTGTTCATATCAGTAAATTCTTTTGGAAGTTCTTTTTTTTTGTTTTTCTACTTAGTATCTCATTTATTGTTTTCCACATCATCTTTGAATCATGTTTATATGTAATTAGTTCTTGTTCATAATATTTCTTTTCGGACAATCTAATTACATGATTTAATCGATTTTTATATTTTTTGTACAAATTCTCATTTATTTTATTAGGATCTGATAAGTATTTACTGTAGAATTTATTTTTCCTTTTGATTGACTTTAAAACACACTTTGTCATCCAGGGGCTTTTGTACTTGTTAAACTTCTTATTTACTTTCATTCTTTTAATTGGAAAATGTTTATCATAACTAGCTGTGAATAATGCGGAAAATTGGTTAAAGGACTCGTTTGGATTATTGCAAGAAATCGTTCCTTCCCAACATACATTTTTAATTTCATCTGTAAAAAGCCTAGAATTGTTTTTATTATATATCCTTTTTGTATAGTATTTCTCTCCTGTGTCTTCATTAGGCCTTCATTAGGGTATTAAAAAAAAAGTTTGTGAATTATTGGTAGATCTGAAATATCACTAAAAAGAATTCCATTTATGCTTGAATCAATGTTGTCAATGTTAATATTAGTAAAAATATTGTCTATAAGTGTAGCAGTATTGGATGTTATTTGAGTTGGTTTTGTCATGAGTGGGTAAAAAGAAGATGTAAAAAGTTGTTCTGTAAATTTATTGGCAAAATCACAAGATTCCGATTTAAGTAAATCAATATTAAAATCTCCCATGAGATAACAGATCTTATTCTCTTTATCTACTTTGCTCAAAATTTCATTTATAGCATCTTGAAATACTTCGATCTTATTATTTGGTGGCCGATAAATTACTCCGACGATAATATTTTTCCCAATTTCATGAGTGGCTATCTCTATAAAAGTAGATTCAATGGTGTCTTCTATGTTAACATTAAGGTCTTTGCGTAATTTATGTTGTAATTTTTCAGCAACGTATATACCTACTCCACCACCCATTTTTCCACTTCTGTGCATACTAATGAATCATAACCTTCCAAGTTAAAGTTTTTATAGTTCTCATCGCCTAGCCATGTTTCTGTCAAACCAATTATCTGAAAATTTTCCTTCGTAGATTTGATTAGTTGTTTAAACATATCAAATTTGTTTGAGATGCTTCTTATATTTAGACACGACTGAGAATTGATTTTGTTGATTTGAAGTTTGTGTTTTATTAAGACTTTCCGGTATATAGTAATTACACTTTAGTCTACATGACATATCTATTAACATCAACATGACATAAATTTAATGGCTTCTCTATTAAAAACTTTCACTTTTGTTCATGTTAGAATTAATTTTTGATGATTAATGATATGTTCTTTCAGTACAAATGCACATATACACATAAAATTTTTGCCCGCACCCTGGGGAATTTGACGATGGTTTTCGCCTGCACAGTGGGGAATTTGACCAAAATTTTATCGAAAAGTCAAATTCCTGGGGGTTTGCCCGGGGGAGGGGGATGTGATATCACAGTTGGAATTGACTGGTACATAAGGTGTGGCTTCAATGTTTAATTTCAAAATTTAAACGTTGTAATTGCAACGGTTAAATTTTGAAAATAAACACTGAAGCCACGTCTTAGAAACATCTGAAAATCTGCCTAGAAACGTAATCGTACAACCGTTAAAACTAACACAACAACTATTCACATTTAACAGTCTACCTGAATTCGCAGTAGTTCAAGTCTTCAGGGAGCAACAGTACCTGAACTTGAAAATTGAACCAAGGGCCCCAAATTATTGTGCATATAGACTTGCACAACTTCTTGCCTTCCACTAGGGTATGTGTATCATGCCAACTTGTGCACTAACATGAACACTTAGGGCACTCAACATGTCCAGCTTGTCATTCCACTATTATCATGAGCCAAGGATATAAACAATGGTGCGGTAAGCCATAATTTGTTTGAATTCATATGTGTTAGGGGCTGTTTATATGGAAGCAAGCCAGCCCAGGTACCCGAGCTAACTCGCTTCCCCCGAGATGAATTTCACCATGCGTTTACATGAAACTTTTGGAGTGGGCTGACTAATGTGAAAACAAATACAAAATTTTGTGGGAAAGTCAATTTGGATTTTGGGCATGCACACAAAGACATTATATTTTACTTAAAAGCCGAGCCAACTCCGGTAAATCGGTCATTCCAGAAAAGATCCACACTCCCCCCATGGAGGAAACTTCTGCCGTCCGGTGGGGGAGGGGAGAGAAAATTTTTACTGATAATAGTTAATGTATTAGGACACCCGATGGGGGTAGGGGTATTAACTTCCAATTTCCTCCGTGGGGGTGGTATGGATGTTTTCTGAAATGACCCAATGTGTGTTATGGCAAACTACCCAGCCCACTTACCCGAGGTCTCGTGTCACACAAAGCGGGACCTCGGTTAGGCGGGCCAACTCGGTTCTCATATAAATGCAAGATGAAATTTAGTAGGAAATATTAACAAAGCCGGGATCATATAAACAGCCCCTAAGTCAAAATCGCAACCAGTCAGTGGTCAGTCCTACACGGGTAAAAATTGATCAGGTTGTTCGGCGTTGTTCAAACAGGAGTGAACAATGTTGTGCTGCACCCCGTGAACAATATTGTTAACAAGTTGTTCAACCATCAGTACTGTTGCAAGTTGTTAACATGATTGTCAACAAGTTGCAACAATGTTGATGGTTCAACAACTTGTTAACAACATTGTTCACGGGGTGCAGCACAACATTGTTCGCTCCTGTTTTGAACAACTTGCATCAACATGATGATTTTTACGCGTGTAGGACTTGTCTGCAGCTTAATTATTAAAAAGACTTAGCAAACCTACCAACATTATCAGACGCATCATTAAATTGGCTGCCTTCGAACGCTAATTTTCTATAATGTCTGTTGCCGATTTTTGTAATATGCGGACGTAACATAGCCATATCATCCAAGTCCATTTTGCTATTTTGAAATGAAAATGTTCAAAATGTTTCATAAACTCAGATAAACCACTGAGCTATACTTAATATATCTGGAGATCGTGCTCCAATACCTCGTCAGTCAAAAATGTGTGGCCAAAAACATGGCGGATTTTGGCCAAATTTACGTCATTTTGACGTCACAATCGACCTAAATTTATGGTGAACACCACTGACCTAAAATACTAACGTGAAGAAAAAAGTTATTCACACCCCCCTTTCAATTTGCTTAAAACAGAAGGAAGTAAATTCAAAATTTCGGTCGGAAATTTCTATATTGAAACGAGACATTTGCAACCATGCCAACTTTTTGTTCAATTCCTGGTTGCCAAAAATCTACTGAAAGAAAGGACCTGTCCTCACATGCGTAAGGCTCGTATAATCTCTTTTTTTGTAATAATTTAACGCATGCTGTATTGCTGTATTGAATGCGTAAATTTGTGAATTCATGAAATTTATTGGCAAGCAACATACAATACAATTTATGTTAGTGTACTACAGTGCAAAAGCAGAACAAAATTTTAAAATGTTGACAAGCTTGTGGAGCTGTTGTCGAGCAAGTATTTATTTTCATGCAAGTTGATGGATGTGATGCAATGATGAAATCCTATCGATATCCTAACAGATAATGCTATGTTAAAAAATTTCAAATGAGAATTTTAACAATGTGATAAAGATACGACTAGCTTTAAATGTACAAAGCCTTTCACTCATTGTATTGTCTTTATTGTGGACTAAACCATGTGTTGTCTAGTGTGGCATTGTTTATATTGTAAGTTATAGGTATCGTATTGAACAGTGTATTAACTAGACACTAAAAACAATTGTTCATTTACTTCAAAGCTTTCCAGATGAGAAGAGATTCCCTGAATATTTACACAGCATATGGGTGAAGAATATAAGCAAACTTATGCCAGTGAAGTTTGTTCCTATGAAAAATAGTCGTTTGTGTTCAAAGCATTTTAGTGCTGATATCTTTGAGGAGGATTACAGCCAGACACCAGTGTTAAAGCCATATCCTGTACCAACAATCTTTAATGATTGCTTTGGTCAGCTTGGTTGTGATCTTTACAGTTTATTATCAGTACAATTAATGGTCATACTGTACATGAGGGGTAATTAACCCATTAAGTGCCAGCGCTCTCCCCTTGACGAGTAAAATTGTCTGGCGTTAGACAGAGTAAAATACTAAAATAGGGTGCTTCGCCACTCAATGGGTTAAATTTATTCCTTAATTTTTCTGCTAACAACTTTAAGTTATTTGTACACATTTTGGTCTGTTTAGCTAAGCCAAGATTGCTACATTTACATTTATTTTGACCATTTGTGTTAGTGTACAAATTAGGCTAGCATAATTACTGTAGGTGCTGACCATCAAGTAGGGATTGACATGCATAGAATTGGTTGAGCAGTTTATTTAATTAAATGGGTGTTGTATGTGTTTAAAAATAAAGAATAAATTTTGTTGTGATTTGAAATTGAATATATTATTTATTCTTATTACTAAATGTAATTATATAATTATCTTGGAAAATCTTTTTTTGAATAAAATATTTTTTTTAATAATTCTTCACTGTCGTTCCAATTGAATTGTTCCTCAAATATTGATTCAATACATTACCTCGGGCTAACCAATTCATTTGATTAAGTTCCTCAAGATATTCATACACTTCCTAGTATAATTGTAAACTTCCTGTTAATTAAATGGTTTGAATGCACCAATCACCTTTGTTGTTTGTGCAACTAACCAATCATAAATAGAAAGGAAGTGACCAGAAATGATTAAATACTTGGAATTGGCTCTTTCACAGGAAGTGTATGAATATCTGGAGGAACTTGATGAAATGAGATGCTTGTGTGATGTTACTCTGAGTGTATATCCACACCGGGCAGGCTTGAAAAATATACCTGGCCACAGTGGGATTTGAACATATGACCTTTGGAATACTAGCCCAAATGCCAATGCTCTGTCAACTGAGCTACGCAGTCAGGTCGGTTTGAATCCCAATATGGCTTGGCATATTTTTCAAGCTTGCCCGGTGTGGATATGCACTCAGAGTGACATCACACAAGCATCATATTCACAAATATCATGGTTATTAGATTACACTGATATCGAAGGAACTAGACTCAGTTCCGAAATATTGCATACTCGAACTGCCCAGACTGTATAGCTCAGTTGGCAGAGCATTGGGCCAGTATTCCAAAGGTTGTAGGTTCAAATCCCACTGTGGCCAGGCATATTTTTCAAGCCTGCCCAGTGTGGATATCCACTCAGAGTACGTAACATCACACAAGCATCTTATTCACCTGAGTACATGTATTACACCAACACAGCAAATATCTTGATGGAATGAATTGGTCAGCCCGAGGTAATGTATTGAATCAATATTTGAGGAACACTTAAAAATAAGGTATGAATCGCATAAAATGCAGATATCAAAATCAAACATTGTAACTCGAGCATAAAAATGTGCATATTTGTTTTAAAAGGCGATTGTTCCTTGAATGTTCAATGAAATAGTGCCATTGCCTTTTACAAGGAAGACCATTATAAAGAAATACACTTGACTTTCTTCATTGCCACCTGGTACTTAGTACAGATATCCCATATTTTCTTGATAAATTCATACCTGAAAGCGGAATACATACAGGTGTAAAAAACTTTAATGGTGATATAAGTGCTTTATATTCCAAAGAGTTGCTTTTCCCCACAATTTACTAATAGAATAAACTGGTATTAAAATCTCTAAAAAAACCTTTGTCACTCAGGGAAATTTACATTGGGAAATTTATAGCAGTACGGTTTTCAACAAGCTATATTTGCTTAATTTTACTTGCTGGGGATTGTTATAATACTCGTGTTTTAAAGAATAATCTTGATAGTCAGTTGCAACACAAATTCACAATACAACAAGAATTGATAAATCATTTCAATGACTTACATGCTTTGTTCTTGTGGCCGTCAAGCTCCATTCATGTCTTTTTTTATTAATGGCTTTCGGTCTTTATTGATTTATACGCGCAGTTAGAATAATACTGTATTTTCAAAAGGACGAAAATCAAAATACACTCCATCGTCGATCAACTAATACAAACAACAGTACATAAATGATAAATCACTGTAAAATCAGGGGGGGTTGAATTTTGTCGCCCACGGACATTCGAGCCATGGGTCAGTGGAAACTGCCATGAAAATAGGTCGATTGTGACGTCAAATCCGCCATGTTTTTGGCCACACACTTTCGTCGAGAGCACGATCTCCAGATATATAAGTATAGCTCAGTGAGATAAACTCAAACATCAACAAATCAATACTTCATTTTACATACAATATAATGGATGTGTATACCAGTGATAATGTCTAACCTGGGTACGAGCCCAATTAGCCATTCCGAAGTTGATGAGTGGACTGGGGACGAGTGTTAAAAAGTGCCCAAATTAAAAAATGAACCAAATCACTAAAAAGACCACCTCAAAATTGGTAAGTATACAAAGTTTGAAGACGTTTACATGAATATATACCTTCGAATAATAAGCTTTCGAAAATCCGATATTTACTATGAAATGTATTGCAATTTTTGTTTTTGGAACGCGCGTCCCAAAAACAATCTTTTAATCAGTAATTTCATAATTTTCGAAAGCTTATTATTCGAAGGGTATTCATGTAAACGTCTTCAACCTTCGTATACTTACTAATTTTGAGGTGGTCTTTTTAGTGATTTAATTCATTTCTTAATTTGGGCACTTTTTAACACTCGTCTGCAGTCCACTCATCAACTTCGGAATGGCTAATGACAAAAAGAGTTTTCCCTGGCCATAGGCCAACTACACCCATTGCCATAGACCAATTTAGGATACAGATTCATGTCTCACTGTTCATGCACGAGTTAGATTCATGTCTCGCTGTTTATGAATGCTGAGCCCTCTCCTTACCTTGACCGCTGACCCTAACTCATGAACAACGGGACATGAATCTACAACCGCCCAAATGGGTTTAGCTTTGCACCAATCACCATTGCAGTTCATGTGTCATAACAGATTCTTGGCCATGGTTTACTGGTAATTGGTTATAACGTAACTGTATATATAGTATAGGCTAATAATAGTATGTAAAACATTACAGGAATTAATATCATTATAAAACATATATAAAACATAAGAAACATTAAAAAACATGAAATCATTATTACAACGTATTGTATTTTTAAAATACTTGGAAAAACAGCTTATTATAATTATTAGCTATAATAATAATTCAATTGTCGATAGAAAAATTTCAGTGTCTTCGAAAAAAGTTCGTTATTTAATTAACAAATATAAAACATTTTCCGTGTTGATATACAATTAATCAACACGAGTGGGAAAACGATTTCACACAATTTCGAAAATTTCACACAATTTCGAGTTTTCCCAATTTCCACGAGGCACGAGTATTGATATAACTGTATATCAATGCGGAAAAAGTTTTATATTTGTTTTATAATATAGCAGAAAGAAATATAAAGAAATTTTCCGTGTTGATATGGAGTTATATTAACACGGCTCTTAGCCAATCAGTGTTCAGAATTTACAAATGCTATATTATAAACATTTATAATACATTACTTAACTAAGCCACAGAATAAGGCACACAGAAGGGCCACTTACGTCGGAAGCTTTGAAGTTTCTGTTACCCTGGCCGCCATCTTCCTAGCCAGTCGATTACATTTTCTGGCCAATAAACGCGCTGTATTGGCTGAAGGCCCCGCCTTCTGGCCAGTCAATTGCACATTTTTGCACAGAAAAATGGTGACACGTTGCATCGCTGAGTGGCCCTTCTGGTACTGATCTTTATTCTGTGACTAAGCCCTAACTGCATATGACGTCCACTTTTTGTTTTAATTAATAATATGATTTTACTGGTGAGAGGGAAAACGTCTGTAAAAAGACTCACAAACTCATTTTATAATCATTTATGCACAATGCCGACTCTTCCCAATTTATTCGGGCAAAAGTCAGACAATTTTCCAATGAATGCACCTTACGGCTGTTGGACCTGGATTAATTTTAATTAATTAGACGATAACATGTGCTGGTAGTTCAATAAGCTGCATGCACCCAAATGCGCCCTACTTATTATTTTACTCTGTCTTACGCCAGAAGATTTTACTCGTCAAGTCTTGCGCTTTAATAAACAAAACTAAAAGGATTACTTCTAACTAAAGAACTAATATTAAACTAAGTCATTCATAAAAAAAGGTTATTTTATAACATTTTTAGCGTCGTTTACAGTTCCAAGAAAGTTTCATTAAAAGAAAGACTTCAGTGTTGATCGGTTTATCCACACGTCTTCATCGCCTCCACTCTGAGGGACGCGTTTAGCTTGTTTTCTAAGAATCTTGTGCACACGCATGGGCAGTGTTGAAAATCGATCTCTGTGCAGGAAATATGAAGCTGGTTCACCGACGTGTTGTCGGACAATTTCTGAACTATGACTAGGGTCGTGAATATGTGCCTTTACATTACGCAGAAATCTCAACAAACTGGTTATGTTGTCGTTGTACTGATGCGGATGCATACACATTCCATCTAAAATCTAAAAAAAAATAAAACATTAGAGATAAGTGAAGCTCATTTTCTATACTGTATCTCGACTGTACTGCAAAGTAGTGATTCAAAAACGTAATTTATACCAAGGACGCATCTTTCAAGTCCCACCATCCATCCATCACCATATAGACAAATTGGCCATTGCGCCAAGAGAGGCCGCCACTCCATGAAAACATTCGCAATGGCTTGGCTTAGACGTTCAGGGGAGCGAGTGCCTCTCGTAAGCGCACTGGCCAGGAACATGGCGATAGCCGTGGCGGCGGTTAGGAGTTTTTGGCCGAGTCGGGCCGGCCTCTGTATCTTCTCTGTAATTTTGCGACGCTTACTTGGACAATAACAATTGCTGTTTTGTTGTATACGCGTAAATATTGCTGGTTAGCGAAGTCCGCAGCTGGTTATGTTATGTTTGCTACACTTATATGTATCAGTCAAAACGTGCAGGTATATATATATAACTATGTGGTGTGTAAGTTCTATTCTTATGGAGGTACAAAAGAAAGAGAACGCGTAAAATCTTACTTCTAGCCTTTCTTTAGTACAGACTTCACATATCTTAAACATTTCTAGCCCCTGTCAATTAGCTTTGTGGACTTGCGCGAAACTTACAAAATACAAAACGAACATTGGGTAGCCTCGCAGTAGCTCGGAAGAGTGATTTTCATTGGCTCGATTTGACAATTGCTTTTGTGTTTATAACTGCATTAATGCAGACGCTTTGTTAAGTAAATTATAATTAATATATTCAAATCGTCTCAGATGGTTGCACTCTACAATGTACTGTATATAAGGCGTGGGTGGGAACTATACAGGGTGTCTCAAAAAAAACCAAAATCATTGAAATAACGTATTGTTCGAATTTCAATGCCGTAACACAAAGGATTTTGACAGGGTGATTAATTTGTTTTAAAAAATTAAAATATCTTTGTAAAGTGAACGTTTGTTTGCTCATAGGAATTTAAAAATGCTTCGTAAATTGTAATATGCGTAATATGCATTCGTGGGTTTAGTACTTTATGCCTGACATAACAAGTTTACGCTGAGTATTCCCATTCATTATAGCAGTTATGTCAATCTTTTATGCACTCGTGGGATTAACTTAGTGCTAGGGCATTGAATATCGAACAATACGTCAATTTCAATGATTTTGGGTTTTTTTGAGACACCCTGTACAGGGTGTCCCAAAAAAAACGAAAACTATTGAAATCACCAATAACAATTTAATTGTTAGAATTTGAATGCCTTAGCGCTCTGTTGGTTCCCACGAGTGCATAAATGATTGACATAAGTAAATTTTATGCATAACGAAACTGTTTAAGAAGCTGTTTTTAATTCCCAGGAGCAGAAAATCGCGCACTTTACCAGGAGATATTCCGAACTAAATTCTAATACATGCACCTTGTCAATATTTTACGCATCATTACGTCCAGCTGTTTGGTAGGGCATTCAAATTTAACAATAAGTGATTTCAATAGTTTTCGTTTTTTTGGGGACACCCTGTAGAACAAATTGAAAACTGTTTGTTACAAGTCAAGGGTATATCGAAAATCGTAGCCTGCGAACAGGCTCTCAAGCTGAATTGAGAGCCTGCATCGATGACTAATGAATTTGAATATCTGCCCCGTAACGTTCGTTTTTCAAAATATGGAATGTCTATCCTTATATGGTGTTGTTTACAACTTTCGTGCAAACAAAATTTAGACCGTGCAAACTAAATTTAGACCGTACAGTTTATACTGTTTTTCGAAATATAAGATATTCAAGCAAAAGTTCCAATGTTTTAAATACTGTTTTCTCAAAACAGAACATTTCGTGCTTTGAGATAAGATGGCCAAGACCAATTTGTTCAGTTAATGTGTTTTTATGCATAGTGCTTAGCAGTTGACATAATATAGAGCTCAGCGGAAACATATAAATTATAGCATCTGACCAATGAGAATTCGCGTCACGATTTGAGACGCAGATATTCAAATTCATTAGTCATCGATGCAGGCTCTCAATTCAGCTTGAGAGCCTGTTCGCAGGCTACGAAAATCGTTATTGAACATCGCTCAATATATTTAAGGAACATCGTTCACAAAGGATACAAGAGGTCATAAGAGTAAGTACCTTATTTGTAATATACTGTAAAGGAATCTCTACTCTATAGCTTATATTATTGTAATTTTGTATTTGTAGTTTAAACCGTATACGTGTAAATAAAGATCTAACGAAAATCGAAGCGCGTTTAAATCGTGGCCTGTAAGGCAAGAAAAAGAACTCAAAGATTCTTGCACCTATAGTGTTTACAACAATGAATTGCTTCGTTCTTTAGAAAACCCCCATCCAATTGGAGACGACCTTCCACTGTGAGGCTTCCCCGAACATTACATCATGACATAATATCGTGTGGTGAAATATTTAAATTTTATAATTTTACCGGTTTATTTAATGACCTTTAATACATATGCTAATTTAAAAGTTGCTCCATAACTTTCCTTGAAGTTATTCAATGTCCAGCTACATCATAATAATGTTTCCTGATTCCTTTCAAATACAGTTCAAACACCAAAGTTGTTCTATGTGCTACAGTGTTTCTATGTGCTACATCAATTTCGTAAAATTATTATATAAAGAATTTACCTGTGATGGCTGTATCTTCGCCTTCCATCCGTTAGGATAATCTTTTCTTGTTTTGTGTCGGATATTATTCAACTTTTCAACTACGTAACAATGCGTATTACCCTTTATTTCCGGTTCATTTCCCATTTCAACCAAGAAATGAAATTGATCATCAATTGATTTTAAATACGGATGCGTGAGAGCTTCTTCTGCAGAGGGACGATCATCGATGTTGTTATGAAGAAGCCAAGAAACAAAATCTCTTTCAACAGAATCAGTTAGTGTATCTAAAGAGACTAAGTAAAATAGCGGGACTTTAGATTTAATACGCTTCTGACACATACGCCATAGATATATACTTGTACATGTAATACGGGTCTATTTGAAATAAATCTTTTCTAGGAAATCCACGCCCTTTCAGAGAGGTCAGAGCACAGCACGCATGCCACTTTTCCATTGGGGTAAAGAAACTGGCATTTACATGGTGGTGTACTTCCTCTGATTGTCACTAATTAAATAAATGTAAAACCTGGAAAGAGATACACAAATACGTACGTACAGTACGCACGATTCTGGGGCCGGTTGTTCGAAAGCCGGTTAAACTTATAGGTTAAAGTTGATCTTCAAAGCAATCTTTCCAACAGCTTGTTTATAAACTTGGAAATATACTTTCAGAAATGTTCCGTCTGAATCAATAAATTCTATTGAGTCCTGAAAGGGCGATGGGGAGGATTCTAGAATCCATTTCCCAGCCTTTTAAAACACGATATTCTTCTGCATTTACTAGACCGCGGAAAAACGTCTGCGCATGCGTCAACATTACTGAAATCTGTCGTGCGAACGTTGTGTCAAGTGTTCCGAAGGTTGGCAAAAACTCAAAATGGAAGCAACAAGGAGCGACTTCGATATTTTGCCTTTTCTATGAAAATGCAAGCGGAAAAATGAACGTGACAACCTAAAAACTAGAAATAATTAGTCTACATGTGCAAGAAGTAGTAATAATAGTATTACACAACAAGAAAATGAACCAAAGGTGACTGTCGATAAACTTTATTGTATAAAACGTTCTCCATTCGCATTTTTGTGTCTGTCAACCCAAATCTCATTTTCCAGTCCAAAAACAGACAAATCTCAGTTCCCATTTTACCCCTTCAAGACCCTCCTCAAACACAAAGCAACGGAGTCAAAAATGTTAGGTACACGAGTCAATGAGTTATACCTGGGTTACCACGATATATGTTATTTGGCCTTTCATAACTTATATCACCGAATGGATGTTTTCCCTTCGTCAACACATAAAATGATAGCATTCCTGCCACTTGAATATCGGACTTTCGTTTATACACGACGGGTTGATTCTCACCATCAATAGGAATGGATTCTGCAGCTTGCCATTCAGCATTGCCTTTTCCAGATGTATAATTTGTCGAACGTCCTATAAATCCATACAAAACGCAAATTGGTGGAAAGTGGATATTATCGAAAAGTTCCGCTTTTGTGTAATAAGGACTTTCCTCACATTTAATTA
The DNA here is from genome assembly GCA_902702795.2 of Paramuricea clavata. Lineage (NCBI taxonomy): Eukaryota > Metazoa > Cnidaria > Anthozoa > Malacalcyonacea > Plexauridae > Paramuricea > Paramuricea clavata. The sequence goes on from CACRXK020000510.1 coordinate 58,608, forward strand.
TGGATGCCATGCAAATAAATACATGTGTTGTTTCCTTCACTACAGGGCTTAAAATGCTTCAGAAATGTCATACGAGCTCGTACGTTCGACAACTAAGGTCGCGTTTTATCGCTTGGCGTACTAGTTTAATTTACCCAAGCATTATTTTGTTGTGTTTATTTCCTGGATATAAGAAATAAAAATGTTTCGCGAGGGTTAACCAAGTTTTGAAAACTTGCTGCAACAAACAAATTCCAGTCAATTCACCAGCTAACGGTGTAAACATGAAATTTTCGATATAGACTAATTTGAGCATGGAAATTTCCTTTCTGTTAGGCAGACACACTCGCATCCAGAGGAAATAAGGTTTACAAAGTTAAGGTGTTACTTTTCATGTTACATTGTTAATGTTATGTTTTCTGGTATTATATGACATTGCAGGTTGTGTGAATGCTGCATGATACTGCTTCCTCGCTTTTCAAAATAAACGCCTTATATAAAACCGATTACAGACGAGCATTTGCTCGTCTGTATAGGCAACTTTACCAACAGGGGCGTGGCCAGACCCAAACGAGTGGGAGGAGGGGGTATAATCGTCCGGTCACCTGGGGGCATGGTCCCCTGGAATATTTTCTATTTTGCGCATGCAGTTTAGACACGTTTTGTGACAACCTGAAAATTAAGCCAGAGATTTGGTATATTTTATGTCATAGATAAAAATATTAAGAGGTTACGCCCCTCCCCCCAGTTTCTCCTCAGTTTTGAATTACAAAATTGGTTCTGAAAAAAGTGGGGGGCAAGGGGGGAATGAGGGAGTTCAGACCCCCCTACGTCTCTGTTTGCCAATTTTTACTATGACATTTTATTATTCAAAATGCAAAAATGCCTAAAATAGAGAAAAGGAGCAACTGCTGTGGGTAAAAAACTTTCTCAATACGTTTTTGTTAGCGAAAGTCAAAATTACAAGGTAAATTAAGTAATTACAAAGTAAGGGACGGTAGACAAAGAGATTCGCGGACTTGTTCCGCGATGGTTCTGATCCCCTTCCTCTTCGCGGACCAGTCAAATGTCTTGTTTCACAAACTAGCGATATTTGGCTTTATCAAAGATAGTGTTTCCAACAGCACTCGGAATTGTTTACATGAACATCGCATGAAATATCGTTCTAATTTAAATTAAAACAACGCGACCAGCTTTCAGCGACTGAAATATGTTCATATATTATTATTATTATTATTATTATTATTATTAGTATTATTATTATTATTATTTAGGCACACGGTAGCCTTCCAGTTGCCTGCTTTTCAAAGGACCGTGCGGTATACAAAAGTAGATATAAAATTAATGTTCCCTGCAGTTTATAACAATTATTTATAAATATACAATATATATGTACGTTGATGCAGTTACTGTAGTACTGTGTGCTTAGCTTGTGAGGTGTGCTTGGCTTGTAAAGGGCGTTTGTCTTTTTGTTGTCATATACGATAAACAGTGCCGAGAAAAATATTCTAGGAGTATAGTTAATGAGGAACAACTGAAGTGGCATGAACACATCGACGCTCAGTGCAAAAAAAAATTTAAAATTTGCTCCACTAAGTTTGTTAGCTGCATGTAAGCTAATCATGAATATTGTTTAGATCTATATTGATTTCACCCCCAATTTTCGCTGCTGAATTCCCATGACTTAATATGTTAGTATCATCAGCGAACATTGATGCTTGTGAGTTGTGTTGTTTCTAAGCAGTTTGGCTAATCGTTTATGTAGATTAGAAAGAGCAGTGGACCAAGATTAGATCCCTGGGGAACACCCCATTCAGTAAAATGTCTTTTGTTTGTACTAGAAAGTTGTTTATCTGGTTGTAGACTAGCTTTTCGAAAATCTTATATATAGGCCTATACCATAGTTGCCGTATAGTCTGTTTTTTCCCCCGACTTGTAAATGGAGGTAACTTTTGCAGTCTTCATTTCAATATGGAAATATTCCTATATTCAAAGATAAGTTAAAAATACATGCTAGTGAATTAATAATCGGCTTTTAATCATTTATTTGAAACTTTGTCAGTGGTGGTGTTTTATCTTTTATCCTTTTTAATGTGATTGCGCTGGTGTGATGCTTTCAAATGTAAATACTTCGAGTGGAGTGGCATTGGAAATAGTATTATTTGCAGGCCTTGGAATAAATAAGGCATTGGAAATAGTATTATTTACAGGCCTATTGTAGAAAAAATATTCATTGAATTTGTATAAATGTGTATATTAAGTGTAGTATTAAATTTGTAATTTGAGATATTTATATATCCCCAGTTACTGTATTTCCATTCACTTTTCTCTTTGATTATCGTACTTTTGGATTGCTTGTTGGAGTTTTATATGACTCATGCATGAAAACTGTCGAGTTTAGATTTAGACTGACAGCTTTCTTTTTCAGGTAATCTCTACGATAAGTCATAGCGTTTTTAATTCGTTTGTTAGCCACGTTTTATTTCGCTTTTTACCCTTCTTTGTCTGACAGACTGGTGCGTGGAAGTTTGCAATGTCAAGGAACGTTTCTTTCCGGTCGTTCCATGCTTTATTGGAGTCAGTCTCTTTATCTATAGGTCGCTAAACGCTATTCTTAAATCATGTTGAAATTTGGCAGTCTTAAAATGTTTGAATTGTCTTGTTTCGACTATCTTTGGTTTTTGTTTTGGAATGCCAATTTTTCTACATATGTAATGTAGAAGGGGCAGGAACAAGCTTAAGAGTTTTTCTGTCATCTATTTTGGTTAATATTACGTCCAAAAGGGATTGCGTTGTATTACTATTAGTTATCCTGATTAATGCATTAATATGTTCCCGTAGCTGATACGTCCATTAGGTCTTTTAGTTTAGTCGTGTGTGCATGCATTGCTTTCTGTTGCAAGGTTACACTAATTTAGGTCTCCTGTTATTATTGTTTCTTTTCTTTCGTCATCCAGTCTTTGTAAGAAGCTTTCGAATATATCAAGTAAATCAAAAGAACTTATAATATTTAACCATATAATCTTTTCTGTACATAACAAATTACTTAATCTTCACTATATATATATAATTATATATCAATGTAATGTAACCTATAGTATCATTCTTGATGACTGAATTAGTCGAAAGCCAGAATATTAAAATGTTTATTTTCGGAGTTACCGTTGTTTTATATTTTATTAAAATACTCATGCAGTGGTTCCCGTAATAATATCAAGTAAATCAATATGTGAGTTAGGTGGCCGATACCATGTCGAAATAAGCAAGGGTACCGGTTTACCTTTTGGTTTATTTATTTCGAGACATCTCACAACCGGAGTCAATTCGTGAGCATAACCCCGCCGTACCCAAAATGGGATCCCATCCGTCCATGCAGAAGCAGTTTTCTTGATAGTGGCGAGTGACTTAAAAACTTGAAATGATGTAAGCTGTGGAACATCCATGTCACAAATCACATTTTTGGCGTTTTTTTTGCACAGATTGTTGGTAAGTGATATTTTGTAATCGCGGATTCTGAGCTACCCCCTATTTGTCGACCGTCCCTAAAGCAGTCAAGAATAGTTGTGTTTTGACATGTGAAAAGCTGCAAATTTAATTTGCAGATGAGATGGCCAGGAGGAATTTGACACCATGCATCTAAATACAAAATACAACTAGTAGGCAAAGATTTATAGTTTTTTCCTGAAATTTTAGGTTTTTGTTAGTTAAAAACATATACCTGTCGATGCTGTATATATATTTTATTATTTTCATATTTGTTGTCTTTGATTATAAATGACTAAACACCTCGTCTTTTTCTTGAAATACTATCCAAAACTCTGTTAGTATAAAAACGTGCTGTAGAGTATAGTTTCACTAACCAAGACTCAAGAGAGCATTTTTTTACAATTGTTTTCTTTGCAAATGTTTCGGACTTTGCTCTCGCGTGACCTTTTTTTCCCGCTTTATACAAACGTACAATGCCATATAATAAAAAACTTAATGACCTAGCTAAACCGTTCGGACAGTATGGGAAAATATCCAATCTCGGTCTTGCTGTATTGGCCTCGCTAGCTATCGCTCGGTCAATACAGCAAGACCTCGGTTGGATATTTTCTCGCACTGCCCTCACTCTCGGTCAGTAAGTTATTATTAGAGGTTCAGATATGACTTCTACTACCGCCATACCATTAAGAGATCATCAACCAATCAGATGCGTTTGATATATTCGATTAACCAATCAGATACGTGCTGAGCCAGTGAGAGGCAAATCTGAACCTCTATATTATAGGCTTTTCTCGTTTTACAATTACGACGTCATAGGCCCCCCCTGCGAAAGGTGTGCCCCGGGCCCCGCGTAACCTTTCGGCGATCCTGACCGGCTTACTACATAACAACCTCCCCCATGAAAATTCAACTATACCTTCGCCAACTCTCTTGCTAACCCCAAAGTCCGCTAAACGAATATTCCACCGAACATCAACCAACACATTATCAGGCTTCAAATCACGATGTAATATCATTCCTTCATTTCCTTGCTTATGCAAAATCTTTAGTCCAGTCAGGATCTCTCTGATTATTTTTTGCGGGTCAAAAGGGATTTGGGGATCATCACGGGCTCTGTTCACATATTCTGTAAGGGAGAACTCGCAAAGTTCCAAAACAATATACGTGAATGTAGCTTCTGGTCGATAATGAAGATATCGTACAACGTGCGGAGATGTCTCCATATGTAGCATATTGTATATCTGAGTTTCATTCTCAGCCAAATGTTCACAGTTGTCTGTCAACATACATTTTACTGCGACCTCCTTGCCATCTGCAAGTCTTAACCCGGCGTAAACACATGTTCCATCAGAAGTGGGACGACCTACTTTGAATTCATCTTTTGGGCACATAACATATCCATCAATTCTCCTGATTTGATCTTCAGATATAATTTGTAATCTGTGAAATTTTGATTCATGCCGGACAGATCTCTTACTCCAACGAAACCCTAAAAGAAAGCATGGTCATGTGAACATTAATAGACGATCGGCCAAGCTTAAAGTGCCCCTGACACAAAAATTGATTTTTTGTGTAGTGAAAGTACACATTATGTGGAGTGTTTTGGTGAAAGAATTTTTTTATTTCATTGAAACGAAAAAATTTTAGAGCCGTTTGAACACGCAAAATGTGGGCTTTTTGTTGGCACGCGTCCGTGTTCGAAGGAAACTGGAACGAGCGATTTTTGTTACGTCACGCAAGTGAGTCGGGGTATTCTATAATTTATTCGACTGGTACTAACTCTTGGCGCATATAGTCCATATAAAGACCATATACAAATATACTAGATTTGTGATAAAAAAAATATATGCCTTTTTACTATGTTGCAGCTAACTGTACCAATAAACCATGTTTAAAAGATGGAATAAGTTTACACAATATTCCATACTTCAATAACGAACGCGCGGAAGCTAAAAGACGAAGAAAAGTATGGGTTGGTTTTATATCCGCAAAACGTTTGTTTGTGCCGTCAAAGCTAGACTTCGACTATATGCTCGGATCATTTTTGACCAGAGGATTACGAGAGGCGATTCTTTTCGTGTCTTTCGTTGACGGGGCTCGGCAAGCCTAACTATCCGAAGCTATTAAAGACTGACGATAATTTGCTTTGTTTTGATGATTCAATTTCGGTTTTACGGGCCCGCTAATAATATAAATATTTTGTAATACCGAAATGAACAGTGGCGGCGCCAGGGGGGGGGGGGGCAAGGGCGGCAAATGCCCCCCCAAAATTATTTTTTGCCCCCCCAAAAATTAATCACTAAGAGCGACTAAAGGCTACACAAGCGTTCTGTCGTTATCGGACAATGTATGGCTTATAAGTTGTCATTACTCATTAGTGAATGCGCGTATACATGAAACTGTTTTTTACAGTTTCAATATTAGTTTGTAAATCTCTGAATGGTAAAACTTGCCAATACTCCAATAATACGTTTCAAAAAAAGACAAAAAAGCTTTAGTTTTGCAGAGTTAAATTCTCAAACGTGTAAGGCACTAATAAGATGAAAGTATCACGAAATTATTTGAATAAACCACATCGCATATATGGGGGGCGAATGTCCTAAAGAGGGGCGATATTCCTAGGGTATTCGCCCCACCCCCTGGGAGGCGATATTCCTAGGATATTCGCCCCCCGGGGGAGATATTCCTAGGAATATCGCCACGTTTTGAGGGGGGGGGAATTTCCTGGGGGGGCGACCTTTTTAAAAATTCTATCTTGCCCCCCAAAAATTTGAGTTTGCCCTCAAATGCCCCCCCAAATTTGGAAGCCTGGCGCCGCCACTG